>SJYT01030783.1:20155-46815 GCA_006410635.1 Cephalophus harveyi
TATTTGGAACCAGTCTGTTGTTCCATGTCCAGTTCTAACTGTTGCTTCCTGACCTGCATACAGATTTCTCAAGAGGCAGGTCAGGTGGTCTGGTATTCCCATCTTTTTCAGAATTTTCCACATACTAATGCATATATATGGAATTTTGAAATATCTTAATGATAACCCTGTATGCGAGACAGCAAAAGAGACACAGATGTATACAACAGTCTTTTTGATTCTGTGGGGGAGGGCGAGGGTGGGATGATTTGGGAGAATGGCATTGAAACATGTATAATATCATATGTGAAATGAATCGCCTGTCCAGGTTCGATGCATGATATAGGATACTCGGGGCTGGTGCACTGTGATGACTCAGATGGATGGTATGGGGAGGGAGGTGGGAGGAGGGTTCAGGATGGGGAACACATGTACACCCATGGAGTATTCATGTTGATGTATGGCAAAACCAATACAATATTGTAAAGTAATTAGCCTCTAATTAAAATAAATAAATTAAAAAAAAATCCAGGACCAAATCACTTCACAGAGGAATTCTACAAATCATATATTAAAAAAAGAGTTAATACTTTTCCTTCTCAAATTATTCCAAGAAAACTGAAGAGGAGGGAACATTCCAAAATTCATTCTACAAAGCCACCATTACCCTAATACCAAAACCAGACAAAGACACTACAAAAAAATTATAGGCCAATATATCTCTGATGAATATAGATGCAAAAATCTGCAACAAAATAATAGCAAACTGAATTCAACAACATATAAAATGTATCATACACCATGATCAAGTGAGATTTATTTCAGGGATGAAAGGATGGCTCAGTCTTCACAATCAATGTGATACACAATATTAACCAAAATAGAGGAATGGATAAATATGTAGTACATATATGCAATGGAATATTATTCAGCCATGAAAACAAACAAAATAAGCCATTTGTAGCAACATGGATGGACCTAGAGATTGTCATAATGAGTGAAGTAAGTCAGACACAGAAAGACAAATATCATATGATATTGCTTACATCTGATAGCTATAAAAAAGGTACAAAATGAACTTAGTTACAAAACAGATGTAGAATCACAGATATAGAAAACAAGCGTATGGTTACCATGGATCGAGGCAAAGGATAAATGAGAAACTCAGACTGACATATACTATTATATATAAAATAAATAACTAATAAGAACCTATTGTATAGCTCAGGGAACTCAATACTCTGTAATGGTCTATATGTGATAAGAATCTTAAAAAAGAGTGGATATATGTATATGTATAATTGATTTACTTTGCCGTGTACCTGAAACTAAAACATTGAAAATAAACTATACAACATAAAATTGTTAAAAAAAATTTAAAGGAAGGGTAAAAATCACACAATCATCTCAATGGGCTCAGAAAAAGCATTTGACAAAATTCAACATCCATTCATGATAAAAATGCTCATCAAAGTTAGTATAAAGGGAAATATCTCAACATAACAAAGGTCATTTATGACAAACCCATAGCTAATATCATACTCAACAGAGAAAAAGATGAAGGCCTTTTCTCTAAAATCAAGAATAAGAGAATGCCCACCCCTGCCACTTCTATTTAACATAGTATTGGTAATCCTAGCCACAGCAATCAGAAAAGCAAAGAATAAAATCCATACAACTTGGAAGAGAAAAAGTAAAACAGTGAAGAAATAAAACTGTCCCTAATTGCCAGGGAAGAAGTAAATCTGTCACTATGGCATGATACTATATGCTATTGTTCAGTCAATAAGTTGCATCTGACTCTTTGAGACCCCATGGACTGCAGCACGCCAGGCTTTCCTGTCCTTCACTATCTCCTGGAGTTTGCTCAAAGTCATGTCCATTGAGTCAGTGATGCCATCCAACCATCTCATCCTCTGTCACCCCCTTCACCTCCTACCTTCAATCTTTCCTGGCATCATGGTCTTTTCCAATCAGTCAGCACTTTGCATCAGGTGACAGAATATCTTAAAGTCTCCACCAAAATATTATTAGTTTTATCAGTAAAGTTACACGATACAAAATTAACATACCAAAACTTGTTGCTTTTCTATACACTAATAATGAATTATCAGAAAGAGAAAGGAAACGATCTCATTTAAAATTACATCAAAGAACAAAATACTATGAATAAACTTAAATAAGGACATGAAAGATGTATATTATGAAACACTGATGAAGGAAGTTGAAGACGATACAAAAAATGGAAAGATATTCCATGTTCAGGGACTGGAAGTATTAATATTGTTAAAATATTACCCAGAGCAACTACAGATTTATGCAATCCCTACCATAATTCCCATGACATTTTTCACAAAACTAGAAGGAATAATCCTAAAATTTATACAGAACCCAAAATATCCCAAATTGCCAAAATAATCTTGAGGTAAAAGAACAAAGCTGGAGGTATCACACTCCCTGACTTCTGATTATACTAAAAAGTTAAAGTAATCAAAACACCATGGTACTGACACAAAAAGACACACAGATCAATATAACAGAATAGAGGATCCATAAATAAACCCATGTGTGAGCGGGCATGATATGTCGCTTCAGTCATGCCTGACTCTATGCTACTCTATGGACTGTAGCTTGCCAGGATCTTCTGTCAATGGTGTTCTTTGGACAAGAATACTGGAGAGGGTTGCCCTGCTCTCCTCCAGAGGATCTTCCCCACCCAGGGATCAAAACCACATCTCTTATGTCTCCTTCATTGGTAGGTGGGTTCTTTACTACTAGCACCACCTGGTAAGCCCAAAACCATGTAGTTATCATCAATTAATCTATGACAAAGGAGGTAAGACTGTACAATGGAGGAAAGATAGTCTATACAGTAAGCAGCACTGGGAAATCTGGATGCAGAGTATGCGTGCTTAGTAATATCTGACTCTTTACAACCCCATAGACTGTAGCCTGCCAGGCTCCTCTGTCCATGGGATTTTCCAGGCAAGAATACTGGAGTGGGTTGCAATTCCCTTCTCCAGTGATTCTTCCCAACCCAGGGATCAAACCTATGTCACCACCGTCTCCTGCATTGCAGGTGGATTCTTTACCACTGAGACACCGGGAAATCTGGCTAGCTACATGTAAAAGAATAAAATTAGAACATTTTCTCATAACATATTAAAAAAAAAACCTCAAAATGGATTAAAGACTAAAATATAAGACCAGAAACCATAAAACTCCTAGAAAAAAAAATACAGGCAGAACACTCTTTGACATCAATTGTAGCAATATATTTTTGGATGTCTCCTAAGGGAAAAGAAACAAAAGAAAAACATAAACATATGAGATCTAGTTTAATTTAAAAGCTTTTTCCGAGAAAAGAATCCTTTGACAAAACAAAAAGACAACCTACTGAATGGGAGAAAATATTTGCAAATGATATGGCCAATAAATGCAAGATGGCAAAATGTTTGTCTGAGGAGGCCTTACAAATAGCTGAGAAAAGAAGAGAAGCAAAATGCAAAGGAGAAAAGGAAAGATGTACACATCTGAATGCAGAGTTCCAAAGAATAGCACGGAGAGATAAGAAAGCCTTCTTAAGTGAACAATGCAAAGAAATAGAGGAAAACAATAGAATAGGAAAGACTAGAGATCTGTTCAAGAATATTAGAGATGTCAAGGAATATTACATGCAGCAATCTGATTAAAAAATGGACAGAAGGCCTAAATATATATTTTATTTTATTTCTTTTTTTTTTTAATTTTATTTTTACTTTATTTTACTTTACAATACCGTATTGGTTTTGTCATACATTGACATGAATCCACCATGGGTGTATATTAGCTCCCAATCCCTAATCCCCCTCCCACCTCCTACCCCACATCATCTCTTTGGATCATCCCCGTGATTTTAAAATAAACATACAGTTAGCCAACAGGCATACAAAAAGATGCTCAACATCCCTAATCATCAGACAAATGCACATCAAAATTACAATGAGATATCACCTCACAGCTGTCAGAATGGCTGTCATCAAAAGGTCTGCAAATAACAAATAGTAGCATGGATGTGGTGAAAGGGAACCTTACTACATTGTTGGTATACTAACTGAAACATCTTTAGTTTTCCTCTCATAAAAAGAAAAAATAGGTAAACTTAGACCTATTTAGCAATTAATGTTCTAATAATTATTTTTCTTATTTGAAGTGACCTGGGTATTCAGTGAATTCCCATCATTTAACTTAATTTAGCAAAACTTTAAAGTTAACAAAAATATCTGGAGAAACCTAAGTAGACATACAATAAAACATATATTCTTAAAGAGTCACCTAAAAACTCTTACCTCATTTATATCTACTGGATTACAATTAAATTTAGATTACCCATGAAAATTTCATGAGATAATAGACCAAGTCAGCCATCATCCTAAGCTATTTTTCTTGTTGGTTAATTTTATAATAGAGATAATGTCAACTTACTTGACTTTTATAAAACACAGGTGCAATAGATCAAGACATGTCTGTACTAATTAAACCAACAAACAAATTTTAATACTGAATATTAACTCCAGATTGAATATTTTCCAGATCACCTGAACTTGAGATTCATTTGGGTTAGTTCTTATTACCATTAGAAATACTTATTTGGAAGCAGGAGACCTGGGTTCAATCCATGGGTCAGGAAGATCCCCTGGAGAAGGAAATGGCCACCCGTTCCAGTATTCTTGCCTGCAGAATCCCATGGACAGAGGAGCCTGGCGGACAGGACTGAATGAGTAACATTTTCTTTTCTTTCACCTTTAAGTCAATTAGAGTTCTTTTATAAATTTAATTTTGATAATACTATCCGAAGGTAAAAGCATATCATGTATATATTGTATGCATGTGTGCATGTGAAGTCGCTTCAGTCGTGTCCGACTCTATGCCACCCTATGGATTGTAGCCCTGCCAGGTTCCTCTGTCCAAGGGATTCTCCAGGCAAGAATACTGGAGTGGGTTGCCGTGCCCTCCTCCAGGTGTTTTTCTCAACCCAGGGATCCAACTGGCATCTCTTAAGTCTCCTGTATTGGCAGGTGGGTTCTTTATCACTAGTGCCACCTGAGAAGCCCCATATACTGTATACACAGACATAAAAAAATAGACACAACTAGAGATCTCATAGCTTCATTTTAAAACTTAGTCATGAATTTAGCTGGTACAACATAAGCCTATTATTTATAAGCAATAGTAGGAATAAGTTAAGTTTATTTTCTCAGATGGCTAAGGCTTTCTTCTATTTGTGGAAAAGACTTTTAATATTTGTATTTATCCTTGACTATTAAGGAGGCTGTGAATTAGATTCTGGGTGAGGGAGTCTTTCCAGCAGTTTGAGTTTAAAAAGGCCTCGTTTTCCTGTTTTCTTTGGTTTCAAGGTTTTACCTGACTGGTCTAGTTAGACTCAGCCTCAGGTCATTATGGGCTGTGTTTCCATTTCTGATTTGTACAGATTTGCGAGACAAAGGCAATTGTTTTTAATTTCCCAAAGAACTGGTCTGCCATCTAAATATTAAAAGATTGATTTGTCTAATTACATTTCCTTTAATTTGCTCATTATTGGTCTCTAAATATTAGTTTATACTGTGTAGGCTCAGGTAACCCTATTGGAATGTTTTTGCATATTTAATTAATATTGTCTGAGGGGAAGATTTATGTGCCCTGTCTTATAATATTAGGCAGGCAGGGGAAGCATTCCACAGTGAAATAATGGCTATTCCACACTATAATTAGGCAAAAGAGATATAACCATCTTATAAAGCTCATTTAAACATACCAATTTTTATCAACTTCATTCAATTATGTCAACTTTGTCAACAAAATAAACTCAAATTGGATGAAAGACCTAAATGCAAGACTAGATATTATAAAACTTCTAGAAGAAAACATAAATAGAACACTCTTTAGGATAACCTGCAGCAACATCTTTTTTGATTTGTCTCCTAAAGTAATGGAAATAAAAGCAAAAATAAACAAATGGGATCTAATTAAACTTAAAAGCCTTGCACAGCAAAGAAAACCATCAACAAAATGAAAAGACAACCTACAGAGAGGGAGAAAATGCTTGCAAATGATGCAAATAACCAGGGCTTACTTTATAATATACAAAAGCTCATACAGCTCATTATAAAAAAACAATCAAACAAACCATTCAAATAAATGGTCAGAAGACCTAAATAGACATTTATTTCAATGTAAAAAAAACTGCCAACTTTTATACCTTCAACTTAGCCTTCATTAGGACTCCATCAACAAAACTTGGTTTTACAAGAGTTTCAGAAACCCTCCTTTCTTTTTATCTTCCAACCATTTCACCTACTTTTGTATAAAAGGCTCTGGGATCCCCAGTGAGGGGTTTAGCCAAAGGACTCAGGTTCTTGTGTCAACCTGTTAACTTGAATAATTAGCCTAATAGTTGCCTCAAGTAATTGTTGGTTAGGCACCTCAGTGTAATCTTTATCCAGGTTTAAAGAAGGCTGGATGCTGAAGAATTGATGTTTTTGAATTGTGGTGCTGGAGAAGACTCTTGAGAGTCCCTTGGACTGCATGGAGATCAAACTAATCAATCCTAAAGAAAATCAACCCTGAATATTCACTAAAAGGGCTGATGATGAAAATCCAATACTTTGGCCACCTGATTTGAAAAACTGATTCATTGGACAAGACCTTGATGCTGCGAAAGATTGAGGGCCAGGAGGAGAAGTGGTGACAGAAGTGAGATGGGTGGAAGGCATCACCAACTCAGTGGATGTGAGCTTGAGCAAAGTCCAGGAGATAGCGAAGGACAGGGGAGCCTGGTGTGCTGCAGTCCATGGGGTTACAGAGTCGACATGATTTAGCAACTGAAAAACAACAACATACATACATATATATATATATAATTATATATATATTCAACTGGAATAAATAGAGCAGTTTTCTTGGGCCCTTTAATCAGTTCAGTTCAGTCGCTCAGTCGTGTTCAACTCTTTGTGACCCCATGAATCACAGCACGCCAGGCTTCCCTGTCCATCACCAACTCCTGGAGTTCACTCAGACTCACATCCATCGAGTCAGTGATGCCATCCAGCCATCTCATCCTCTGTCATCCCCTTCTCCTCCTGCCCCCAATCCCTCCCAGCATCAGAGTCTTTTCCAATGAGTCAACTCTTCGCATGAGGTGGCCAAAGTACTGGAGTTTCAGCTTCAGCATCATTCCTTCCAAAGAAATCCCAGGGCTGATCTCCTTCAGAATGAACTGGTTGGATCTCCTTGCAGTCCAAGGGACTCTCAAGAGTCTTCTCCAACACCACAGTTCAAAAGCATCAATTCTTTGGTGCTCAGCTTTCTTCACAGTCCCACTCTCGCATCCATACATGACCACTGGAAAAACCATAGCCTTGACTAGATGGACCTTACTTGGCAAATTAATGTCTCTGCTTTTCAATATGCTATCTAGGTTAGTCATAACTTTTCTTCCAAGGAGTAAGTGTCTTCTAATTTCATGGCTGCAGTCACCATCTGCAGTGATTTTGGAGCCCCAAAAAATTAAGTCTGACACTGTTTCCACTGTTTCCCCATCTATTTCCCATGAAGTGATGGGACCAGATGCCATGATCTTTGTTTTCTGAAAGTTGAGGTTTAAGCCAACTTTTTCATTCTCCACTTTCACTTTCATCAAGAGGCTTTTTAGTTCCTCTTCACTTTCTGCCACAAGGGTGGTGTCATCTGAATATCTGAGGGTATTGATATTTCTCCCGGCAATCTTGATTCCACCTTGTGCTTCTTCCAGCCCAGCGTTTCTCATGATGTACTCTGCCTGACATCTCTTTCAGAATTTTCCACAGTTTACTGTGATCCACACAGTCAAAGGCTTTGGCATAGTCAATAAAGCAGAAATAGATGTTTTTCTGGAACTCTCTTGCTTTTTCTATGATCCAGCGGATGTTGGCAATTTGATCTCTGGTTCCTCTGCCTTTTCTAAAACCAGCTTGAACATCTGGAAGTTCATGGTTCACGAATTGCTGAAGCCTGGCTTGGAGAATTTTGAGCATTACTTTACTAGCATGTGAGATGAATGCAATTGTGTGGGAACCAATACAGGGTCCCTTTGGCCCATCCAACCTTAGGTAGTCTATCAAAATCTTTTGCTTTAATCTCATTAATGTCCATTTTATTTATTTCATTAAAAATTCTATCCCATTTTTTAACAATGCATATATCATTTCTTAATAACCATATATAGATTTTTATCCTTTTGGAATGAGTCCCTTTAAAATTTCCACCTACTTGGGAACCATATTAACAAATTGAGAGATAAAAACCATATGATAATCTCAATAGATGCAGAAAAATCCTTTGACAAAATTCAACATTTATTTATGATTAAAGCTCTTCCAAAAATGAGCCTAGAAGGAACCTGTCTCAACAGAGTAAAGGCCATATATGATAAGCCTACAGCAAACATTATTCATAATGGTAAAAAACTGAAAGCATTTCCCCTAAGGTCAGGAAGAAGACAAGGGTGTCCACTTTAACTACTATTATTCTACATAGCTCTGTAAGTCCTAGCTATAGCAATCAAAGAAAAACAAGAACAACAACAAAAGGAATCCAGATCAAAAAAGAAGAACTAAAGCTCTAATTGTTTGCAGATGACATGATACTATACATAGAAAACCCTCAAGATACTATCAGAAAATTACTAATCAGCTAAATTAGTAAATTAGTAAAATTACTAATCAGTGAATTTAGTAAAGTTGCATTATACAAAATCAACACATAGAAGTCACTTGCATTTCTATATACTAACTGAAAAATCAGAAAGAGAAATTAAGGAATCAATCCCATTCACCATTGCAACAAAAAGAATAAAATATCTAGGAATAAACTTGCTTAAGGAGACAAAAGAGCTTTATACAGAAAATTATGACACTAATGAAAGAAATCAAAGATGACATACACAGATGGAGAGATATCCCATGTTCCTGGGTTGGAAGAATCAATATTGTGAAAATGAATGTAACACCAAATGCAATCTACAGATTCAACACAATCCCTATCAAATTTCCAATGACATTTTTCACAGAACTAGAACAAAAAATTTTGCAATTCATATGGAAACATGAAAGACTCCAAATAGCCAAAGCAGTCTTGAGAAAGAAGAATGGAGCTGGAGGAATCAACCTTCCTGTCTTCAGATTATATCACAGAGCTACAGCCATCAAGACAGTATGGTGCTGGCACAAAAACAGAAATATAGACCAGTGGAATAAAATAAAGAGCCTAGAAATTAACCCATGCACTTTTGGGTACCTTATTTTTGACAAAGGAGGCAAGAATATACAATGGGGCAAAGATAGCCTCTTGAACAAGTGGTGCTGGGAAAACTGAACAGCTACATGTAAAAGAATGAAATTAGAACACTTCCTAACACCATACACAAAGATAAACTCAAAAGGGATTAAAGACCTAAATGTAAGACAAGAAACTATAAAACTCTTAGAGGAAAACACAGGCAAGACATTCAGTGACATAAATAGAAGCAAGATCCTCTATGACCCACCTCCTAGAGTAATGGAAATAAAAACAAAAGTAAACAAGTGGGACCTGATTAAACTTAAAAGTTTTTACACAGCAAAGGAAACTATAGAGGGTGAAGGGGGTGGAAGGGTGAAGTTGCTCAGTCGTGTCCGACTCTTTGCAACCCCATGGACTGTAGCCTACCAGCCTTCTCCGTCCGTGGGATTCTCCAGGCAAGAATGCTGGAGTGGGTTACCATTTCCTTCTCCAGGGGATCTTCCTGACCCAGGGATCGAACCCCGGTCTCCCACATTGGAGGCAGATGTTTTAACCTCTGAGCCACCAGGGAAGCCCAAGGAAACTATAAACCAGTTGACAACCCTCAGAATGGGAGAAAACAATAGCAAATGAAACAACTGATGAAGGATTAATTTCCAAAATATACAAGCAGCTCATACAACTCAATATTAGGAAAACAAACAACCCAATCAAAAAGTGGGAAAAATACCTAAACAGACATTTCTCCAAAGAAGACATACAGATGGCTAACACATGAAAAGATGCTCAACATCGCTCATTGTTGGAGAAATGCAAATCAAAACTACAATGATATATCACCTCACACAAGTCAGAATGACCATCATCAAAAAGTCTACAAAAAATAAATGCTGGAGAGGGTGTGGAGAAAAGGGAACGCTCTTGCACTGTTGGTGGGAATGTAAGTTGATACAGCCACTATGGAAGACAGGATGGAGATTCCTTAAAAAACTAAGAAGAAAACCACCATATACCCTGAGGAAACTAAAACTGAAAAAGACACATGTATCCTGCTGTTCATTGCATCACTATTTACAATAGCTAGAACATGGAGGCAGCCTGGAAGTCCATCAACAGATGAATGGATAAAGACGTAGTGGTACATATACATAATGGAATATTACTCGGCCATAAAAAGGAACACATTTTGAACATTTTGAACATTTGAGTCAGTCGCAATGAGGTGGATGAACGTAGAACCTATTATACATAGTGAAGTAAGTCAGAAAGAGAAAGATAAATATCATATTCTAATGTATATATACAGAATCTAGAAAAATGGTACTGAAGAATTTACTTAGAGGGCAGCAATGGAGAAACAGACATAGAGAATAGATTTATGGACATGGGCAGAGGGAAGGAGAGGGTGAGATGTATAGAAAGAATAACATGGAAACTTACATTACCATATGTAAAATAGATAGCTAAAGGAATTTGCTATAAGGCTCAGGAAACTCAAACAGGGGCTCTATATCAACCTAGAGGGGTGGGATGCGGAAGGAGATGGGAGGGAGGTCCAAAAGAGAGGGGATATATGTATACCCATGGCTGATTCATGCTGAGGTTTGACATAAAGCAACAAAATTTTGTAAAGCAATTATCCTTCAATAAAAAATAAATTAATGAAAAAATTTTCCACCTTGTTGAGAAGTCCCCAGACTTTCCCCTCAGTATTTTTTCTTTCTTTCCCATTACTTAACCAAATTAACATTAATTACCTAGTGCTTTTATTAGTATATGTTAGATCCATTGAGGTGAAGCAGAGACTACAAATAAGGTTTCCCAAATCAGTTTTTTAAGGTTTGCTTAAATTAGGGGAATTCTTAGGTTAGTCACCTAAATTTTTAGGTAAGTCCATCTTCTAATTTGTTGGGTTTTTTTCCCATAGGCACCAGTAAAACAACTGTTTATAAAGAGAGCTTCCTAAAAATTTACTAATTTATAAAGTTAATTTAATTAAATTAACTTTAGTACATTAAATCAAATTTAGTAAACTAAAGGCCAGATGGCTTAACAAATAAACTTTATTATAATTTATAATTAACTGCCGTCTATGGGGTCACACAGAGTCAGACACGACTGAAGCGACTTAGCAGCAGCAGCAGCAAAAGTCAGATAAACAATCCATTATCTGGCCTTCGATGATTAGTACATAAACAGCAACTTGAACCAAAAAGACGCAAGAGGAATCCCAATAAGAAAGTACAAAAGCTATAGCTTTTAAATATCTTGATAGTTTATTCCCCAAAATAGTCTATGAAAGTTAAGCTTTTAGGAGTTCCCTGGTGGCATAGTGGTTAGGATTTCAAGCTTTTACTGCTGTGGCCTGGGTTCAATCCCTGGTCAGAGATCCCACAAGCTGTGCTATGTAGCCAAAAGAAGAAAAAAGAAAAAAAAAATTATTGCAAAAACCAGTACTCGAGAAACCAAGGACCACACTCGGAGAGTTGGAGAACTCAGGTTTATTACACTGGTGGGCCCAGAGAAGTTAACACTCCAAGCCCTGAGCCCCGAACAAAGGGGTTACAGAGTTTTTATACACTGCTGCTGCTGCTAAATCGCTTCAGTTGTGTCAGACTCTGTGCGACCCCATAGACGGCAGCCCACCAAGCTCCTCTGTCCCTGGGATTCTCCAGGCAAGAATACTGGAGTGGGTTGACATTTCCTTCTCCAATGCATGCATGCATGCTAAGATGCTTCAGTCCTGTCCGACTCTATGCGACCCTATGGGCTGTAGCCCACCAGGCTCCTCCATCCACAGGCTTCTCCAGGCAAGAATACTGGAGTGGGTTTGGACAGGCATAATTAAGCAGGTTTGCAGGGGCTGGGCAATTGCAAAGAGAAGGACAAGGGTGAGTGAGATAAGCTCCAATTCCTAGTATTTTGTGTTCCCACTTTCTGAGACTATGTGACCTATGCAATCCAGGCTTTGCAAGGAGCAAGCTGAGTTACAGGGGCAGAAGGAGCAGGAGGTTATTTTAAAATTTTAACTTTTCCTCTTCAAATGTAAAGGCTTTTGTCATACAGGTAGACACACTGAAGGTTAAGATGAAAAAGGCCCCTGAGAGCCAAACAAAAAAGACTACTCAGGATCCCAATCTATTTGACTGGTTGCCAAATGTACATCATGTGTGTACCTTCTGGATGGGAGAGATCAATCTCTAAACACAGGAAAAAATGCCTAAGCAGATCAGATAGAATATTTACATCTCAAAGACAGAGGGAGAGAAATGCAAGTTCCCTCTAGAAGGGTGTTTGTTTCTTTAATGTTTTTTAGGGAAATAAATAAATAGTCTTGTTTAGGCTTCAGAGACAAAGCAGAGGAGGCCTTTGATCTTGCTTCTAACTTGCCTGGACATTGCCCTGACTGGGAGTGACTGCCTGTTGTCAATGCAAGATATGTGGAGATCAAATCAGTCAATCCTAACGGAAATCAACCCTGAATATTCATTGGAAGGACTGATATTGAAGCTGAAGCTCCAATACTTTGGCCACCTGATTCGAAGAGCTGACTCATTAGAAAAGACCCTGATGCTGGGAAAGATTGAAGGCAGAAGGAGAAGCAGAGGATAGAGAACAAGACAGTTGGATGGCATCACCAACTCAATGGACATGAGTTTGAGCAAGCTCCGGGAGATGGTGAAGGACAGGGAAGCCTGACATGCTACAGTCCATGGGGCACAAAGAGTCAGACACGATTGAGTGACTGAACAACAGATAGGATGGGGGAAGAATTTTTGAGATTGTTGAGGCCCTGGAGGGGGCCTGGCCAACCAAGCTCCAGGCTTAACAATATTTCAAGCTTTACAAGACAAAACAAACAGCATTAACATGAAACCAGGCTTGCAATTTGGTCACAGATTGATTATATCAGTTTGTGTGCTGGGATTATAAACAGGAACCCAAACTGCAATCTTTGAAGTCTCACCCACAGAGCAGACATGCTGCCTGAGACATTTTCCCAATTGGGATTCCAGATATACTGTGACATGGGGATTCACAGCACTGTTTAAGTCTGGATGTTGGTCAAAACCCAATTTGGTGATGTATCCTCTGCTCTTTTTATTTCTCTTTTCTTTTCATGTTCAGTTCAGTTCAGTTCAGTCGCTTAGTCATGTCCGACTCTTTGCGACCCCATGAATCGCAGCACGCCACGCCTCCCTGTCCATCACAAACTCCCGGAGTTCACTCAGACTCACGTCCATCGAGTCCGTGATGCCATCCAGCCATCTCATCCTTGGTCGTCCCCTTCTCCTCCTGCCCCCGATCCCTCCCAGCATCAGAGCCTTTTCCACTGAGTCAACTCTTTGCATGAGGTGGCCAAAGTACTGGAGTTTCAGCTTTAGCATCATTCCTTCCAAAGAAATCCCAGGTCTGATCTCCTTCAGAATGGACTGGTTGGATCTCCTTGCAGTCCAAGGGACTCTCAAGAGTCTTCTCCAACACATGACCACAGGAAAAACCATAGCCTTGACTAGAAGGACCTTAGTCGGCAAAATAAGCTAGATGATTCTCTATAAATATTTGCATTATTTATTTGTGTATAGTGAGTGAAGTGAAGCCGCTCAGTCATGTCCGACTCTTTGTGACCCCATGAACTGTAGCCTACCAGGCTCCTCTGTCCATGGGATTTTCCAGACAATAGTACTGGAGTGGGTTGCCATTTCAGCAAGTGATTATTTTGTTAACAAATCTTTTGAACCTGAGGTGAAAGTACACTTAGGTCATATAAGGTTTTCAGAAAAACTGGGTCCTTGGCTAAGAGGAGACTCTGCCTTGGGCCCACTGGTGTAATAAACTGCACTCCACTATCTGCATTGTTCTTCTGAGTGAGTTTGTTTCCCAGAACGCGTGGCTACAACATGTGGTGCATTGGCCGGGAAACTCCTCACTTTGAGGAGACAAGTCCCATTTGGGACTACTTTGAGGCCTTGCAGTTCGAATCTTCTAGAAGGGGGAAGGCGCCTCACCCTTCTGGAAGGATTCTGCTTCTCAGTGCCTGGACCTTTCATGTTAGTGGGTAGTGGATGGCAGCAGGGGAACTGAGCGCTCAGGTGAGGAGGAACCCACCTGTTAGGGTGGAATAGGGGGCTTGATCACCCCTCTGGGAGGGACTAGAAGGGGCACAGACCCACAGGAGACTGGAATAAGCAAGTGGCAGCGATTGCTTGGTATACAGGTTGACGAGCATGTTAGGGCTTACGAAGGAAATTTGTGAATGTCATTTAGGAGGTGGCGTCCATGCCGTCTTGGGGAAAATTATTACCAAGCAATCACCAGGGGATTGTTAGAAGAAACTTGGTCTTGGTCTTTGTGTGCTCATATTCTGCCCTCCCTGAGGAGGTGTCCCATATGCTGTGAAATTCTTGACCCCCTTGGAATTGTCAGGCTAGAAGGAGGGGGATACATAAGTGAGTACAAATTGGCTTTTTCTGAGACGGCCTGGGATGTGGGGTATTTAACACATCTGTGTTTTTATCTGCACTTGATCAAGCCCACCAAGCCAAAATGGACTTTAAAAGTTAAGGGAGAAACAGTCTTGGACCACGCAGTGTTCTGGTTCGGCCGTGCCAACTGGCAGGTGAAGACACGCCGATCCCCCTTCTCCCTCTGGGATCTGGCAGGTAAGACTCTTCTCAGCCCAGTTAGGAATGGCAATATAAGTGTTTCATTGAGTGGAAATATCAGAAGTATATAGGGTACTGAGAACTTCATAGATAGAATGAAAAGAAAAAGTAGAAGACAGTCTGAGAAGGTAAGCAAGATGGGAGGAAATGAATCTAAAGCAACTGTATTGGATTGCATGATTAAAAATTCAAAGAAGGGACCTGGAGGAGTCTGGGGGTTGAAGATGACGCCTAACTGCCTCCACATACTCTGTGAGGTCGAATGGACCCCTATGGGAGTAGGATGGCCTCCAGAGGACACCATGAACTTAAAAATAGCAGAAGCAGTCTATACAGTAGTCACAGGATAGCTAGGATACCCGGATCAATATCCATATATTGACTCATGGCTAGGGTTAGCTCAAGACCCTCCTCCTTGGACAAGGTTCTGTATCCAGAAGGAAAAGGGGAAAATATTGATGGCACAAAAATTGACAGAATGTGAAAAAAAAAATTGACTGATGATCAAAAAGAAATTCTACAGGATTTGGACAGGGATGACCTGCCCCCTCCCCCATACTGAATGAGACACGCCCACGACGCAGTGCTCCACCAGGACTGGAGGCCACCTTAATGCCCAATCCAGGGCCAGGTGAAGTTCCTGCAGCAGCCGCTGCTCCTCCGCCAGCTCTCCTGGAGATCTTAGAGCCACTGTTTCAGCAGGCTCCGATCCCAGCAATGGAGACCTCTGGTCAATGCCCCCAGGATTCCACCTCAGGTGGATCTCCTAGATTGTATCCACCTCTCCCAGTGAGTACTGATGGGAAGGGGGAAGAAAACGCAGGAATTAGAGGCTGCGTTCCACCAACGAACAGGGGGAAAGACCCCCACTACAGGTGCCCCTCAGAGAGCTACAACAACCTCCAGTTCAGGATACATGTGGGCACTGTATGCTGTAGCCCCCTGTAGCCTATTATTACCAGCCATTTTCCTCTATGGATATATTAAACTGGGAGAGACACACTCCACTGTACTGGTGGGGGAGGGGGGGCACAATCCATGATTAGGCTAATGGAAACTATTTTTCAAACCGACCACCCTACATGGGATGACATAATACAACTACTAGTATCCCTTTTCAGCACTGAGGAAAGACACAGGACCCTAACTGAGGCCAGAAAACTGTTAAGTGAAATGGCACCTGAGGGTACTGCAAACCTGCAGTGGTGGGCAGAACTAGCCACCTCTGATGAGAGGCCCAACTGGGACTGTAACAGAGAGGAAGGGAGGGGCCACCTGGAGAGATAGCGGGTGACTATTTTACAAGGCCTCAAGAGGGGTCCCTAAAACCTATGAGTATGGCAAAACCCTCTGAAGTGATTCAAAGGGAAAGTGAATCACCCTCTGAGTTCTACGAAAGACTGTGCGAGGCCTATAGACTTTATACACCAATAGATCCAGAGGCTGCTGGGTCTCAGATGGTGATAAATGTGGCCTTTGTGTCTCACACCTACTCCAAAAATGTCAGATGGGGGGATACCAAGTGACTCATGAATTTTTATACATCCCTGAATTTCCAATACCTTTGTTGGGAAGAGACTTGCTGTCCAAATTGGGGGCACAAGTGACCTTTCCCCCCACAAAAGACCAACTCTTTGAGTGGGTTCAACCACCTATTTACTCTTCCTCTTGGTAACCCCTCAAGATGAATGGAGGTTGCATGATCTCCCAGAAGGGAAACCAGATGGGCTAAACAGTCAAGAGAGAGAGTTAACTCAACAATTCCCTGAGGTCTGGGCAGAAGACAGCCCCTACCGCCCCCAGGCTTGTAAAACAAGTCCCAGTGGTAACAGAACTCAAATCCAGTACAATTACATCAGCACCCACCTTGGGCCTGCCAGACCTTGCTAAGCCATTTACTCTTTATGTGACTGAAAAGGACAAGGTGGCTATGGGAGTATTGTCCCAGACTATGGGGACATGGGACATTCCTGTGGCTTATCTCTCAAAATGGCTGGAAACTGTTGCCACTGGGTGGCCAGGATGCTTATAGGCAGTTGCTGCGGTTGCCTTACTGGTTCGGGAGGCAACAAAGCTGACTTTGGGCCAAGATTTGATCATAAAAGTCCTGCACGAGGTCAACTCTCCCATGGGGAGACCCCCATAAATGAAGGGACTCCCATAAATGGCTGTCGTCATCCCAGATTACTCAATACCAGGGACTGTTATGTGAGAACCCCCATGTTACTACTGAGCCTTGTCAAGCCTTGAATCTGGCCACTCTCCTTCCTGTGGGAGAAGGTAGGCCCTCACATGATTGCAAGGAAATCTTAGAAGTTTATGCCAGCAGACCTGACTTGAGAGACCAGCCAATCCCAGACCCAGATTTGGTCCTGTACACCAATGGCACCAGCCTGGTGAAACAAGGACAAAGACTGTCAGGATGTGCAGTAGTCATGGAAGAAATCATCACTGAGGCTAGCTCTCTGCCATCACAATGGTCTGCTCAACGGGTCAAACTATATGCTCTAATCCAAGCCCTCCAGCTGTCAAAAGGTAAGAAGACAAACGTTTACACAGACTCCAGGTATACTTTTGCTACTTTACTTGTACATGGGGCTTTATATAAAGAGAGAGGTCTTCTGACAGCCAACAGAAAGGACATTAAAAACAAAGAAGAAATCTTGACTCTATTAGATGCTGCATGGGAACCTGAAAAGGTAGCCTTGATGCATTGTTGGGGTCACCAAAAGGAAGACATCCCACAAACATGGGGAAACCGACTAGTAGATAAAGCTGCAAAACATGTGGCTGAGAAGTTTGGGCTGCTGGTGGGGGAATATATCAAAACCTTTGTACTCTCAAAAATGCCTGAATTAACTTTGACTCTCCCACAGTATACCCCGGCCCAAGACCAGCTGGCTGAAGCAGAAAGGGCCACCAAAAATGAAAAAGGTCAATGCTGCCCCTGAAGTGAAGTCGCTCAGTCATGTCCAACTCTTTGCGACCCCATGGACTACATGTAGCCTACCAGGCTCCTCTGTCCATGGGATTTTCCAGGCAATAGTACTGGAGTGGATTGCCACTTCCTTCTCCAGGGGATCTTCCCAACCCAGGGATTGAACCCAGGTCTCCCGCATTGTAGACAGATGGTTAACCATCTGAGCCACCAGGAAAGTCCAATGCTGCCCCTGGACATAAACTAAAACCTCCAGGAATACAGTTACAAGGCACTCTAAGTGGACTTTAAACCCTGCTGACACTCAAGGTATGTACCGTCTCAGGATGGGTGAAGGCCTTCCCCACCCAAACTGAAAAAGCAAATGAAGTGGCTCGCTGTCCACTTTGAGAAATAATCCCCAGATTTGGGTTCCCAGCCAGCATAGGATCAGACAATGGTCCTGCCTTTGTAGCCAACTTAATTCAACAGGTATGTAAAGCTCTAAATATCAAGTGGAAATTATACATGGCATATAGGCTCCAGAGTTCTGGGATGGTGGAACAAACCAACTGGACACTTAAAAGAGACACTCTTCAAGTCGATCATAGAGATTGACTGCTCCTGGGTGGACTTGCTTCCAACGGCTCTGCTCAGACTCAGGATGATCCCACAGTCCCATGGCTATTCTCCGTATGAAATTGTGTATGGGAGACGCCCTCCCATAATAAAACAGGTGTCAACAAATTTGCCTCAGGTAAGGGGAGATGAGATTTCACAGCAGATGGGACAACTGGGTAAGGTAATAAATCAGGTAACTAAGTTTGTACAAGAAAAGATGCCATTCCCCCTTGGGGAACAGATTCACAAATTTGTGACCAGGGATCAGGTGTGGGTCAAGGACTGGAAACATGACTCCTTGGCCCCACATTGGAAGGGTCCATATACTATTGTTCTAACCAGCCCTACTGCAGTTAAAGTTGCAGGTGTCACTTCCTGGATCCACCACATGAGGGTGAAGAGAGCATACCACGCAGACCTGGAGGATGCCAAGTGGACTATACAAAAGGACCCCACTGATCCCTGTGAAACCAAGATCATCTTAAAGAAGAAAAAGAGATGAAGCTCTACAATCAACTGTTGCTACAAGAACTTGCTGGTATCATCTTGAGACTAACCATAGTTTCGGCACAAGGAGGGACCTGTACTATAAAGTTGAATGTTGTGTATATATTCCTGACTTATCTGGCAATATATCAGCCACCCTAGATAACATGAAAGGTCAGGTAAAAGATATGTCTGATGATAATCTTCCTTTTTGGACTTCGGTCCTATCTTGGGTGAAGGGTGATTGGTGGAAAACTATATTTACCATTCTTATAGTTGCCTTGATACTTCTTTGTGGACCCTGCATTTTACAATGTATTATGAACTTTGTAACCCAGAGATTGGTGTCGTTCTCCCAAATTGGCAGTCAGAGAGCCAAGGTGCAATATATCCCTATGAATGATGCTCATGCTATGAGTTAAGAGCATCAAGAGGGGGGAATGAAGGAGGAAACAAATAGGCTCTATCTTAAAAGCAGGACTCCATCTTGGGCCAGACTGTGGACTTTGAGCTATATGCCCAGTATCTATGGAAACGACATACCAACTGAAAAACCAGACCCCCTGGATAGAAGAGCCCCAGGGCTCGTACCTAGACTCTCCATTGCCTAAAAGAATACCCTAATTATCTATGTAACCGAATAGAATCATAAATTCTATTATGCTTATTGGGGTATGACCACAGGCCTATTGACAATTGTCCCCTGTTAACTACCTAGGCTTAAGGCATATGAATCATGGGTTAACTTTGAGTGTATCTTTCTTTTCCTTTGTTCAGACTAGTTTCAGGGAATTTGGGGAGGTGGTTTTGGGCATGTACATTTAGTGTATATAAGTTTTTCACAAAAACTGGTCGGGGTCCTTGGCTAAGAGGAGATTCTGCCTTGGGCCCACTGGTGTAATAAACTGCACTCCACTATCTGCATTGCCCTTCTGAGTGAGTTTGTTTCCTGGAATGCATGGCTACAACACTGACACCAAAGCACTAGTTCCTCATAGAGTTCAGGCGAAGGAAAGAAGTGTGCTCTAGGTCCCTTTGTGGTCACCAAAACAGTCAACTGAAAAAAAAAGCACAATGTGAAAGTTGAGAATTATGTTTTATTTGGTAGCTTTACTGAGGACTATACCCTGAGATGACAGCCTCTCAGATAGCTCTGAGGGAGTGTTCCAAAGAAATAAGGGAGAAGCCAGGATATATAGGAGTTTTTAAGGGAAAAAAACTATAAGTAGTAGAACATCAAAAAACAGGGATCTCAAGTTAATGATCTGAGAGCTTTTCTATGAATGGGAAGATTCCAGGGTCTGGGCCCATTGAATTCATTCCCAGATATGCGTCTGAGCTATCCAGGGTTAGTATCCTGTATTTTTCCATCCAGAGTTCTCTTCAGGGTGCACTGTGGGGACAGGGTGGGGGGCGGCAGCAGTGACTGATAACTTCATGGCTGCAACAGCTTTTGTTTACTGAAATAGCAAGTGCTGTTCTTTGTCCACATGTGTTACAAAGTTTGTGCTCACTCAGTCATATCTAACTCTTTGAGATGCTATGAACTGTGGCCCACCAAGCTTCTCTGTCCATGGGATTTTGGAGGTAAGAATACTGGAATGGGTTGCCATTTCCTACTTCAAGGAATCTTCCCAACCCAGGGATCAAACCCATGTCTCCTGCATTGGCAGGCAGATTTTTTACAACTGAGCCATCTGGGAAGCCCTACAAATACAATAAAATATTACAAAATATTGCTTTATGTGTTTTATAAAGAAGTTAAGAGAATAAAGAAGAAAAATATAGCATCTTTATATCAAACTTATTTTTCATTTCTGGCTCTTCATTTCTTCTTGTCCATTCAGGTTAACAAGTGGTATCATATCTTTACTTCAATATCCTTTATTTCTGATCCCCCATTCGATGTGCTGCTTTGTTCTATATTTTACATTTCTATATGTGAGAAGCCAAGTATACAATTATATAGAACTTTATATAATACTATCTTAAACCAGAGAAGAAATTAGGAATTATACCATTCATTATAATTACCTACATAAATATTTTTACTGGAATTTTCTGATTTGATGCCTGGATTTAAATTATTCTATAGTTTCCCTTTCTTGCAGCCTGAAGAACTATCCTTAGTATTTCTTGTGAATCAGGTCTGTTAATATATTAGTTTTCTATTGCTAATGTAACAATTTACCACAAACTTAATGACTTAAAACAACACAAATTTAAGACTTCCATTTCAAAATGGCAGAATAGAAAGATGTGTGTTCATCTCCTGTGAGCATCAAAATCACAACTAACTGTTGAACAACCATCAACAGGAGAGTGCTGGAAACTACGAAGAAAGATACCCTACTTCCAAAGACAAAGAGGAAACTGCAGCAAGACGGTAGGAGGGGCACAATCATGATAAAATCAAATCCCATACCCGACAGGTGGGAAACCCAAATATTGCAGAACAATACCAAAGAAGTTCTCCCACTGTTATGAAGATTCTGAGCCCCACATCAGGCTTCCTACCCTGGGGATTCAGGAAAGGGACTGGGAATCCCCAGGGAATCTGGCCTTAAAGGCCAACAGGATTTGATTACAGGACTTCCACAGGACTGGAGAAAACAGACTCCATTCTTGGAGGGCACAAACAAAATCTTGCATGCATGCACCAAGACACAGGGGAAAAGGCAGTGACCCCACAGGAGATTGAATCAGACCTACCTGATAGTGTTGGATGGTCTCTTGAGGAGATGTGGGTTGGCAGTGACTTGCCAGAGGGACAGGGGCACTGACAGCAGCAGTCCTTGAAGGTGCCCCTCAGTGTAAGTCCTCCTGGAGATTGCCATTAACCCTACCATGGAGCCCATAGGCCCCAGGGTTGTATTGCCTCAGGCCAAATGGCTAATAGGGAGGCAGCATTACCCCACTCATCAGCAGATAATTGGATTAAAGCTTTATTGAGCAAGGGCCTGCCCACCAGAGCAAGACCCAGTATTTCCCACCCTCTCCCTCCCACCAGGAAGCTTTCACAAGCCTCTTATCCTCAACCACCAGAGGGCAGACAGAAGAAGCAAGAAGAAACACAATCCACAGTAGTTAGAATGAAAACTATGTTACAGAAAGTTAATCAGGATGAAAAAACAGAAAGTTATGTCCCAGATGAAAGGACAAGATAAAACTCCAGAAAAGTAACTAAATGAAATGGAGATAGGAAACCTTCCAGAAAAGGAATTCAGTATAATGATAGTGAAGATGACCCAGTATCTCAGATACAGAATGGAGAAGATGCAAGAAATGTTTACTGAAGACCCAGAAGAACTAAAGAGCAAACTGACAGAGATGAACAATTCACTAGAAGGAATAAATCCTAGAATAACTGAGGCAGAGGAACAGATAAGTAAACTGGAAGACAGAATGGTGGATATCACTGCCACAGAACAAAATATAGAAAAAAAGAATGAAAAAAATGAACACAGCCTAAGAGACCTCTGGGACAACATTAAACGCACCAACATGGGCATTATAGGGGTTCCAGAAGGAGGAAAAAGAGAAAATTTCTGAGAAAATATTTGAAGAGAAAATAGCTGAAAACTTCCTTAACATGGGAAAATAGTCAATCAAGTCCTGAAAGCACAGAGAGTACCAGGCAGGATAAGCCCAAGGAAGAACACACCAAGACACATAGTAATCAAAATGACAAAAATTAAAGGCAAAGATAAAATATTAAAAGCAACAAGAGAAAAATGACAGATACCATACAAAGGAACTCCCATAAGGTTATCAGCTGATTTCTCGACAGAAACTCCACAAGTCAGAAGGGAATGACATGATATATTTAAAGTGATGAAAGGGAAGAACATACAACCAAGAATACTACCCAGCAAGATTCTCATTCAGATTTCTTTCTAGACAAGCAAAAGCAAGAGAATCAGCACCACCAAACCAGTTTTACAAAAAATGCTAAAGGAACTTCTCTAGGCAGGAAACACAAGAGAAGGAAAAGATCTACAGAAAACAAACCCAAAAAAATTAAGAATGGTAATAGGATCATGTGTGTGTGCTCAGTTGCTTCAATCATTTCCAACTCTTTGTGACCCTATGGACTGTAGCCTGTCAGACTACTCTGTCTATGGGACTCTCCAGGCAAGGATATTGGAGTGGGTTGTCACGCTCTCCTCCAGGGAATCTTCCCAACCCAAGGATTGAACCCGCATCTCTTGCCTCTCCTGCATTGCAGGTGGATTCTTTATTCACTGAGCCACCTGTGAAGCCCAATGTGTGTGTTAGTTTCTCAGTCATGTCCAACTCTTTGTGACTCCATGGAGTGTAGCCTGGCTGTCCATGGAATTCTCCAGGCAAGAACACTGGAGTGGGTTGTCATTTCCTTCTCCAGGGGATCTTCCCAAGCCAATGATTGAACCCAGGTCTCCCACATGGCAGGCAGATTCTTTACCATCTAAGCCACCAAGGAAACCTAAAAATCTTACTGAGAGATTCTGTGTGTGTGTGTGTTAGTTGCTCAGTTGTGTCCCACTCTTTTGCGAAGCCCCATAGGATCATACATATCAATAATTAACTTAAATGTAAATGGATTAAATGCACCAACCAAAAAACATAAACTGGCTGGGTGGATGAAAACATGTGTATGTACACACCTCCACTTGTCACATCATTCTGCTTAATCCCCCAGATTGTATGTGATTATTTTATATTGTTAGGTTAACCATGTTTCTATTATGGCTTGCAACTGTAACTATCTTTATTTTTTGTCTGGCTATTAATTGTGAAAACTGATAAACATCTTTTACTTTTGTGATTATGTAACTATTATTCACTTTTATACCATTGTATCATGATTGGTCAACAGAAAAGAATAGAATTCTGTATCACTAAAACTATCATTTGATAGAAAAACCTATAATCACTTTTTAAAATCCAGATGCGTATCAGATGTATCTTGGAAGTTTTTTGAAGATTACAAATGCCCATGTATTGATTTTTTCGCTAAAGCCCCAGATGTGTTTCTAATGAGCAGCCATGTTTAAAAACAACTAGACTATTTGATGATCTTTTACTTTGATCTAGTTTGTTTCACTTTTTTCATTTCATATACAGTGAACCCATTTCATTTATGTTTTCCAATTTTTCGGTCTCTCTTTTTTTAATGTTCTTTCTCAAGCTTTTATCAACCATAGTATAAAAGCTTTTGTGTGTGTGTATATATATATATGTGTGTGTGTGTTGCTTCAATCTGTCCAAATCTTTGCAACCCTATGAACTGTAGCCTGTCAGGATCCTCTGTCCATGGGGATTCTCCAGGCAGGAATACTGGAGTGTGTTGCCATGTCCTCTTCCAGGGAATTTTCCCAATTCAGGGATTGAAATTGCATTTTTTACGTCTCCTGCATTGACAGGTGGGTTTGTTACCACTAGGGCCAACTGGGAAGTGTGTGTGTGTGTGTGTGTGTGTGTGTGTATAATATATATTTTTTCAAACATTTAGGAATTTTTGCTTAGCTAAAAAGTTTATGACATTTTGATTCCACTTGTTTGATTTAGTATGAATAGAATGCTGCTGCTGCTGCTGCTAAGTCACTTCAGTCGTGTCCAACTCTGTGCAACCCCATAAATGGCAGCCCACCAGGATCCCCAGTCCCTGGGATTCTCCAGGCAAGAACACTGGAGTGGGTTGCCATTTCCTTCTCCAATGCATGAAAGTGAAAAGTGAAACTGAAGTTGCTCAGTCATGTCCAACTCTTCGCCACCCCATGGACTGCAGCCCATCAGGCTCCTCCATCCATGGAATTTTCCAGGCAAGAGTACTGGAGTGGGGTTCCATCACCTTCTCCAGAATAGAATGCTAGAATTTCTAATTTATATTCACTCAAAACTTTGATAGAGTTCCATATATTTTGACACCTATTATTACTGCTGAAAGTCTAGAAAATTTATTAGTGATTTTAAAATATTTAAATGAGACTTGAAAATTCTAATCCAGTTATGAAAATACAAAGAAATACTGTTGTAAAAAAAAAACAGGAAATTGACATGTGATATAGTATTATTAACTAAAGTAGAGATTTTATTCAAATTTCACAAAATTTTATGCTAGTTTCCATTATTTGTTTTCATACATTATTCAAGATTCCACATTGTATTTAACTTAATTGAGCAGGTTCAGCTGCATACAACAAATTCTGATAAATGCCCTTTTCACTTTTATTCTATTACAAATACTTTCTATTTCCTTGTTATGGTTTCTTAGATACACCCATCATTTAAAAGTGGACATTTAATTTCCAAATGCACGGGATTTTTAAAGTATCTTCGCTATTAATTTCTCATTTAAATGCTTTCTTCTCTACAATCACCCTCTGTCTTTTTAGCCTGCGTACTTTATTGAAGCTTTCAATTGCTAAGTCAAAGATCTCTCTTGGTAAATGTCACACTGCACTTTACAACATGTGCTTTGTTTTCAAATATCTTTTTATATTGATCTTTAACATAATTTCATAGTGATAAGAGAACAGACTCTATGATTTCAATACCTTTCAGTTCAGTTCATTTAGTTGATCAGTCGTGTCTGACTCTTTGTGACCCCATGAACTGCAGCACGCTAGGCCTCCCTGTCTATCACCAACTCCCAGAGTCCATCCAAACATGCCATCTAACCATCTCATCCTCTGTCGTCCCCTTCCCCTCCTGCCCTCAATCTTTCCCAGCATCAGGGTCTTTTCCAATGAGTCAGGTCTTCGCATCAGGTGGCCAAAGTACTGGAGTTTCAGCTTCAAAATCAGTCCTACCAATGAACACCCAGGACTGATCTCCTTTAGGATGGACTGGTTGGATCTCCTTGCAGTTCAAGGGACTCTCAAGAGTCTTCTCCAACACCATAGTTCAAAAGCATCAATTCTGCACTCAGCTTTCTTTATAGTTCAACTCTCACATCCATACATGACCACTGGAAGAACCATAGCCTTGACTAGATGGACTTTTGTTGATAAAGGAATGTCTCTGCTTTATAATAGGCTGTCAGGGTCGGTCATAACTTTCTTCCAAGGAGTAAGCGTCTTTTAATTTCATGGCTGCAATCACCATCTGCAGTGAATTTGTAGCCCCCCAAAAATAAAGTCAGCAACTGTTTCCCCATCTAGTTGCCATGAAGTGATGGGACCAGATGCCATGATCTTAAGTTTTCTGAATATTGCGCTTTAAGCCAACTTTTTCACTCTCCTCTTTCACTTTCATCAAGAGGCCCTTTAGTTCTTCTTCACTTTCTGCCATAAGGCTGGTGTCATCTGCATATCTGAGGTTATTGATATTTCTCCCATCAGTCTTGATTCCAGCCTGTGCTTCATCCAGCCCAGCGTTTCTCATGCTGTACTCTGCATATAAGTTAAATAAGTAGGGTGACAATATACAGCCTTGATGTACTCCTTTTCCTTTTGGGAACCAGTCTGTTGTTCCATGTCCAGTTCTAACTGCTGCTTCCTGACCTGCATACAGATTTCTCAAGAGGCAGGTCAGGTGGTCTGGTATTCCCATCTGTTTCAGAGTTTTCCACTGTTTACTGTGATCCACACAGTCAAAGGCTTTGGCATAGTCAATAAAGCAGAAATAGATGTTTTTCTGGAACTCTATTGCTTTTTCCATGATCCAGCAGATGTTGGCAATTTGATCTCTGGTTCCTCTGCCTTTTCTAA
>SJYT01030790.1:0-74097 GCA_006410635.1 Cephalophus harveyi
CTTCAAATCTCAGTATGGACTGTGGAAGCCTCCCTCACATGAGTTTCGTTCCTGGTTATGTGAACTTAGCTTATTTATTTTCAATTTATTTTTCAATTTTTATTTTATACTGGAGTATAGTTGATTTCCCTGGAAGAGGGCATGGCAATCCACACCAGGATTCCCCATGCATAGAGGAGCCTGGCAGGCCACAGTCCATGGGGTCACAAAGAAGTCGGACATGGCTGAGAGACTAAACACACAATTGATTTACCAGTTTGTGTTAGTTTCAGATATATGGTAAAGTGAATCAGTGATATATATACATATATCAACTATTTTTCAGATTCTTTCCCCACGTAGGTTATTACAAAATATAGAGAAATTAGCCTTATAGCCCAGAATTTAGAGAAATCAATTTTGCTATTCTTTGTCATACTCATTCTCTTTGCATATGTGCAAAGAAGTCATTCTTGTGCAAAAGATATTTGTAGCTATTAGTGAAATAGACTGCACTTCAGGGAATTTATAGGAAAGGGCACTTAATTAAGGCTTTGGGACTATACAGCGCATAATTCTTGAACATGCTCTTGGTAAGCTGCTTGATTTTGTTGCCATGGTAGACCATATGATATTTCCTCATTAAGTGTATTTTCCACAAGACACTTGGTTACCTTTTAGCAGATAATGAGCATGGCAAACAGCACCTTCAGTTTTCATTGCCTAGATCAAGCATACTGTTTTTATCATGAATATCAATATAAAATGAAAATATCTAGTTGTGTCCAACAGGATAGGTAGTTGTTCACAAATAAATAGATTCAAAAATAGAAAGTAGTTAGAGAAACAGTAAATAAGGGCCTTGCTTCTATTTCAAATGCCGATTTCCTGACATCACACTGTTTCTTCCTTATACTGAGTGCGCTTTCACTAAAGCATTTGTTTCTTTCAAACGTTGGTGCCTAACTACCAGATGTGCACTTGGATCTTCCCACGTGGAGATGTAATAAACCTTAGATAAGCCACTGAAGCTCTATCAGCTTTGGTTCCCTTATTTCTTAGATTGTGATGATAGAAGTAATGCATACACTAGAAACGTTTAAGAAAGGTTTAGAAAGGTATGAAGCAAATGAGCAGATGCATGCAAAGTGCCACAGTGATTACTATATGTGCTCAGGCTTCCTGGGTGACACAGTTGGTAAAGAATCAGCCTGCCAGTGCAGGAGATGCAAGAGACACAGTTTCATCCCTGGGTCAGGAAGATCCCCTGAAGAAGAAAATTGGAACTCACTCCAGTATTCGATTAATAAATGTTTTCATTAATATAGGTCTAGCTTAGCTTCGGAGAAGGCAACGGCGCCCCACTCCAGCACTCTTGCCTGGAAAATCCCATGGACAGAAGAGCCTGATGGGCCGCAGTCCGTGGGGTTGCTAAGAGTTGGACACGACTGAGCGACTTCACTTTCACTTTTCACTTTCATGCACTGGAGAAGGAAATGGCAACGCACTCCAGTGTTCTTGCCTGGAGAATCCCAGGGATGGGGTAGCCTCATGGGCTGCCATCTATGGGGTCGCACAGAGTCAGACACAACTGAAGTGACTTAGCAGCAGCAGCTTAGCCTGGTACATTAATAGAAGTACAAACCAAGGGAGACTTAAGAAACAAATATTAAGATCCCATAATTCTCAGTGAATCTTGGGTTCTCATTTCCTTCAAGCACATCTTTCTTACAGTGTATATATTTTTTTTATCAAGAAAAGAAACATTAGAGAATTCCCTAGTGATCCAGTGGTTAAGACTCTATGCTTTCACTGCCAAGGGCCCTGTTTCAGTCCCTGGTAGGGGAACTAAGATACTGCAAGGCTCACAGTGTGGCCAAGAAAAGAAACAAGAAAAGAGAGAATATCAGCCTAAACTGGGAAATATTTCTGAAATATAGCATAGTCTTATTCCTCAGACCATTTCATTTAAACATTTCATATAAAGGTGCTTAGTGAACCTTAGTGAGCCAGGGGGAAGTAAGGGGAAGGGGTAGTTAGAGAGTTTGAGATGGACATGTACACACTGCTACATTTAAAATGGATAACCAATTAGAACCTACCATACAGCACAGGGGCTTCCTAGTGGCTCAGCAGTAAAGAATCTGCCTGCATCTCAGGAGCCTCAGGAGATGCGGGTTTGATCACTGGAACAGGAAGATCTCCTGGAGAAGGGAATGGCAACCCACTCCAGTATTCTTGCCTGAAGAATCCCATGGACAGAAGAGGCTGGTGGGCTACAATCCATAGGGTGGCACAGAGTCAGACACAACTGATGTGACTTAGTATGCACGCACACACATACAGCACAGGGAACTCTTCTCAGTGTTTTATGGCAAGCTGGATGGAAGTGGAGTTTGGGGCAGAATGGATACCTTTATTATGTATGGCTGAATCCCTTCACTATTCACCTGAAACTATCACCATATTGTGAATCAGCTATATCCCAATATAAAATAAAATCAAAAGTTCTTTTTTAATAGTTAAGAATAAAAAGACAGTGGCAAAAAAGAAGAAAAGAGGTGTGTAGAAAAGTCCAGCTCAATGTACCAAAATATGTATTGATCAAAGAACTTACAAAGAATAATGTAGTGATCAGAAAGTATAACAAGTTATTCAATTGGGAAGCAGAGAAAGCTTTAGCAACGTGGAAACTGGTGCACAACATCCAGGGTGGGCTGCCTGGTCCAGAGGAAATTTAGGGAAAACTTTACAGAGAAAGTAAAATTTAAGGTAAGACCTACAAATGTATAGTAAAGAACTAGATAAAGAGTATGGTGGGAGTGAAACCTACAGGTAGGTGTGAGAGTGATATTTCAGGCAGAAAATAACATATGTGAAGACTTGGAGGTAAGAGTGTATGGAATTTGGGGAGAACTCAATGAATTTCAATCTTGTTGAAATGGAGAGATGTATATGGAGTGATATTGTTGAAGTGAGTTGAAGTTGGAATGAGAGCTAAACTGTGAAAAAATAAATAGGCTCCAACAAAGGATGTACGTTAAGAGTTTGGACAATATCCTAAGGGAAATGATCTAATTTGCATTTCATAAAGAGGGAAGAATGAAAACAGGGAACAGACAGGAATGAATTACAAAAAGATCAGGTAAGAGCTAGAAGCGATAATCCAGAAAAGGGATGAGAATGGGATGAAAGAGTAATGGATAGTGATGCTAGAAATGAAGGGAAATAAATTTGATTGTATTTGGAAGGATGGAAGGCTAGAAGGATCCTGTCTATATGATATCAGGAGTAGAGAAGACCCTTCCACAATCCCTTACACTCTTCCTTTCCAGCCCCCACCTGGCAGGATGGCTCCCACAAGCTAGAAGTGGTGACAAGAATGGTCAGTCTGCCATCAATGAAGTGTTGATCAGAGAATACACTATCAACATTCACAAGTGCATCATGGAGTGGGTTTCAAGGAGCGTGCTCCTCAGGCACTCAAAGAAATCTGGAAATTTGCCATGAAAGAGATGGGAACCCCAGATCTAAGCATTGACCCCAGGCTCAACAAAGCTGTCTGGACCAAAAGAATAAGGGATGTCCCATACCATATCCATGCAAGGTTGTCTGAAGATGAAGAATCACCAAACAAGTTGTATTCATTGTTTAGCTACATACTTGTCACCACTTTCCAAAATCTACTGTTAATGTAAATTAGAACTAACTGCTGATCGTCCAATAAAGTTATAAGAACCAAAAAAAGGAAAAAAACAGAAGCAGAGAAGATCTAAGGCATAAGCTTCAAGATGGTGTTATGGGAGTAAATGGCTGAACTGGAATGGGGCAAATACTCGGTATAGATGAAAATGTCAAGAAATTGAGGATCAGGATATGGGTAAAACAGAAGTCACTCAGAATAGCAGAAGAGACTAGTGAGAAAAGAAAGATTGCCAGTTAAGTGATATATATATATTTTTTTTCAAATTAATGCAGAAAGAGTTAAACATCAGTGGCTAAAACAAAGAAAAAGGAAAGGTTATATAGTTTTATATCATGAGCCTCAAAGGCATGTAGAATTCTAAACATTCTTAGAGGATTGTGGTATGAATATGAGAGAGTATGAAGCAAGGAGGACACCTAGTGTATCTTTCCAATTCTTGAGAAAGGAAGGAATCAAACCATGAGGCTACTTCACATGGGGCTTCCCAGGTGGCTCAGTGATAAGAGTCTGCCTGCCAATGTGGGAGATCCCTGGTTCCATCACTGGGTCAGGAAGATGCCTGGAGAAGGAATGGATAGTGATGCTAGAAATGAAGGGAAATAAATTTGATTGTATTTGGAAGGATGGAAGGCTAGAAGGATCCTGTCTATATGATATCAGGAGTAGAGAAGACCCTCCCACAATCCCTTACACTCTTCCTTTCCAGCCCCCACCTGGCAGGATGGCTCCCACAAGCTAGAAGTGGTGACAAGAATGGTCAGTCTGCCATCAATGAAGTGTTGATCAGAGAATACACTATCAACATTCACAAGTGCATCATGGAGTGGGTTTCAAGGAGCGTGCTCCTCAGGCACTCAAAGAAATCTGGAAATTTGCCATGAAAGAGATGGGAACCCCAGATCTAAGCATTGACCCCAGGCTCAACAAAGCTGTCTGGACCAAAAGAATAAGGGATGTCCCATACCATATCCATGCAAGGTTGTCTGAAGATGAAGAATCACCAAACAAGTTGTATTCATTGTTTAGCTACATACTTGTCACCACTTTCCAAAATCTACTGTTAATGTAAATTAGAACTAACTGCTGATCGTCCAATAAAGTTATAAGAACCAAAAAAAGGAAAAAAACAGAAGCAGAGAAGATCTAAGGCATAAGCTTCAAGATGGTGTTATGGGAGTAAATGGCTGAACTGGAATGGGGCAAATACTCGGTATAGATGAAAATGTCAAGAAATTGAGGATCAGGATATGGGTAAAACAGAAGTCACTCAGAATAGCAGAAGAGACTAGTGAGAAAAGAAAGATTGCCAGTTAAGTGATATATATATATTTTTTTTCAAATTAATGCAGAAAGAGTTAAACATCAGTGGCTAAAACAAAGAAAAAGGAAAGGTTATATAGTTTTATATCATGAGCCTCAAAGGCATGTAGAATTCTAAACATTCTTAGAGGATTGTGGTATGAATATGAGAGAGTATGAAGCAAGGAGGACACCTAGTGTATCTTTCCAATTCTTGAGAAAGGAAGGAATCAAACCATGAGGCTACTTCACATGGGGCTTCCCAGGTGGCTCAGTGATAAGAGTCTGCCTGCCAATGTGGGAGATCCCTGGTTCCATCACTGGGTCAGGAAGATGCCTGGAGAAGGGAATAGCAATCCGCTCCAGTATTCTTACTTGGAAAATCCCATGGACAGAGGAAGCTGGTGGTCTACAGTGCAGGGGATCGCAGAGGCAGTCGCAACTGAATATGCACTCAATTCAGACGCAGGGGTTGAAAATTAGCTCTCATGTGCTCATGATTTGTTCAGAGCACCCATTTCCCCATAACACCCTAGCCAATGTAGACAAGCTCATTCTTACAACTCTTTTCATCCATTACTTTGGAGATGAAGGGAATAAGAGAACTGAAGGAAAGTTTGTTGCAAATGGGTCTCCAGATAGTTTAGTGGGCAGGTAGGGAGGATCAACTCCTTGCCTTACTCTTGGCCAGCTTTCAATTTCAGATATTCTTGAACCTTGAGTCAGACATTGTACAACCCAAGGTTAATTCTGTTGCATGACTCCTGGCATCTCATTCTACTTCTGGTATTGTACTTTGTTGTTGCTATTCAGTCCCTAAGTCATGTCCGACTCTCTGTGACCCCATGAACTGCAGCATACCAGGCTCCCCTGTCCTTCACTATCTCCCAGAGTTTGCTCAAAGTCATGTCCAATGAGGTGGTGATAATATCTAACCATCTCATCCTCTGCCCTTTTTACTCCCCCTCCAGAGGCCCCTTGTGCTGTGCCTCTGTGTAACTGATTTCCTCATTTCATGCAACAGTCTTCTAACTTCCTTACTTCTTGTTTTGAGTTCAGGGTAGATTCTGTATATAAGAAAGACTTTTTAGAGTTTTATGACTTCATTTTAAATTTAACTTTCTGAAGTTACATATCCAAAATCTTTGTTAGGTGCTTAAGTTCAGTTAGCAAATTTTATTCAACTTTTAAATCTAAGAAAACAATAATCTTTAAAGGGCCTTTGAATACTACTTCAAATATTTTAAACAGAATTCATAAATAAGATATAATTTAGATAATTCTGAGAAAAAAAATCTCAAGTATTAGAGATTTTTATAAATCCAAGAAACTAATTTATAAATATGATAGAATTTATATAAATGTTCATAACATACTGTACATAAACAGAAAGATTTAACTTACATCAGCATTACAAATCAATTACTCAATAACATTTTAAATTGGATTTATGAAGCTGTTACTCAATGATGTCAATTTCACATATACAGACAGAGATGTATAGATTCTATCCAAAGATTAAAATATCTTCATTTCCTTCTCTCAAAATCTCTCTGTACTTTATTCTAAGTCCCCCTAGAGCTGAAGGGCGCATAAACATGCTAAGAAATATATGTGATGGAAGTGACATATGGCCAGAAATTTTGGCTGATCATGATCTCTGGACTTCAGAAATCCAGTTCAATTCTCACCACTTGAAATGAAGTCAAATATTATCTCAAGTATTTTTGAGTTTTGTCTATTATTATTTTACTGAGTGAGTTCTTGATGGCAACCCTGATCAGACAGAGTAGACACTATCTGGAGCTGTTATAGTAATAATTACATAATACCATGAGAGATATGATCCTATAATCTTACAGTCCTGACTGCTTGTTACATGCATATAATCACCTGACCCTTCTCTGTACTCATGGAAGTCTGTAGCTTCCACCATGAGTGATAACTAAGATTAGATCTCGCACTTATGTGAAGTATAGGCAAACCTTTTCAACAAATACTAAAGATATGTGTGCTTAATAAAAATAATACAAATAAAATATCTTTCTGGCTACTGCTAAAGAGTGTTGAGCTCAGTGGAATTCTGCCCTTGTTCCATTTTTCTTATTTTCAGAATAGTACAACTCAGGAATACTAACATTTAAACTCACTAATTTCTATAGCCAAAACTATGTATGGTCAGTAAGTTGCTAACTTACAGATAGTTTTTTTTTCCATCCAGAGCTCTTTTCTTAGACCCTGGCCGTCTAATGAACTAAATAGTCAATATTTCCACTTGGATGTCTTTCAGTTTGTCAAATAAAATTTATCCCAAACGGAACTCATTACCCTAATCTTTACCTTGCCACTTCTAGGGTTCCCAATTCAATAAATGTGATTACTATTCCCCAAATTGCTCAAGACATAAACCAAATAGCAATGTATGGCAGATCCTTTCCCTCAACTTACATATAATCGATCACTTGTCAATGCTACTCCTTAAGCATGTTTTAAAGCTTCAGTTTTCTCTCTATTCCTATTTAATCTCTCAGCCTCAACTCTTGCTTCCTTCAAATTACACCTCTCACAATATTAAATACTCTTTTTAAAAGGTGAATTTGATTAAAATAGCCCCAAGCTGGATTGCAAAAATTTTCCCTTGCCACTGAAAGTTAGAATCTACTTTTCCATCCTTTGAATTTGAGTTGGTTATATTACTTACTCTGGCCAATGGGAGATCTTACACATTGGAGCCTGCTTCTCGTAGGTCTTGCAGGACTTCCAACATCATGTGAGAAAGCTCAGTTTAGTCTTCTGGGCTTAGGTTTTCCCTGGTGGCTTTGACAGTAAAGAATCCACCTGCTTTGCAGGGTCCAGAGCTCGATCCCTGGGTCAGGAAGATTCCCTGGAGAAGGGAATGGCTACCCACTCCAGTATTCTGGCCTGGAGAATTCCCTGGACAGAGGAGCCTGATGGGCTCCAGTCCATGGGGTGGCAGAGAGTCGGACATGACTGAGCGACTATCACACACAAAGTCTGCTGGAAGGTGAAGGGACATTTGAAGTAGAGACCAGCCATACCCGTGAAAACCTTCTTCAGCCACCAGCCTCTACCCAACACATATACTTTTCCATCCTTTGAATTTGAGTTGGTTATATTACTTACTCTGGCCAATGGGAGATCTTACACATTGGAGCCTGCTTCTCGTAGGTCTTGCAGGACTTCCAACATCATGTGAGAAAGCTCAGTTTAGTCTTCTGGGCTTAGGTTTTCCCTGGTGGCTTTGACAGTAAAGAATCCACCTGCTTTGCAGGGTCCAGAGCTCGATCCCTGGGTCAGGAAGATTCCCTGGAGAAGGGAATGGCTACCCACTCCAGTATTCTGGCCTGGAGAATTCCCTGGACAGAGGAGCCTGATGGGCTCCAGTCCATGGGGTGGCAGAGAGTCGGACATGACTGAGCGACTATCACACACAAAGTCTGCTGGAAGGTGAAGGGACATTTGAAGTAGAGACCAGCCATACCCGTGAAAACCTTCTTCAGCCACCAGCCTCTACCCAACACATAAGCTAAGTGAAGAGGTATGGTTATCACCAGCTGCTGCTGCTGCTAAGTCGCTTCAGTCGCGTCCGACTCTGTGCGACCCTGTAGACGGCACACCAGCTGAGACCAGGAAAAAAGCTACCTTACTGAGACCAGCCCAAATTGTCAACCCACAGAGTTGTGAGCTAATTAAACAATTGTTGTTAGAAACCACTAAGTTGTGGGATGGCTTCTCATTAAAAGTTTAATGATACAAATTCTTTGATTAAAATGTATCAGTCATTTCCCATTTATCCTTTAAAATACATTGAAAACTTTTTGAAGAAGAAGAGATAGAGTGGAGATGAAAAGATGCTCAAGAAAAAAAGGCTGAAAAATCCCCAAATTTGACAATAGGCATAAGTCTAAAGATTCGAGAAGCTGAGCAAACTCCAAATGGGATAAAATCCAAGGAATTCTGTACCATGAAACATCACAGTCAAACTTCTGAAAACTTAAGAAAAAGTAAGTCTTGAAAGCAGTGAAAAAGAAATGACATGTTACCTATAGAGAGAACATTATTGAATGACAGAGGACTTTTCATCAGGAAACATATAAGTCAGAAGGAAGTGGCCTAACATTTTTCAGATCTGAAAAAGAATTGGCAGCCAAGGGTACTACACCTAGTGAGCATATCCTCCAAGAGTGAGGGGAAAAAAAAAAATTCTTAGATTAAGGTAAATTAAAAGAACCTTTAACCAGCAGCACTTCACCCTAAAAGAATGGATAGCGAAAACTCTCTAAACAGAAAAGAAATGTGAAGGGATTTTAGAACATCAAAGAGAAAAAAACATAACATAGTAAGCAAAAATATGGTACAGTACAAAAGATTCTTCTTGCCTGAGTCTTCTAAATTGTTTTTTTGACTTATTTTAGTTGGAGGATAATTACCTTAATTACAAATAATGTGTGGCTTCTGACATACATCAACATAAATAAATTGTGTTTTAAGAGTGGCAATAAATTAAGAATGCTTTTTGTTATGATACTAGAAGTATATAGAGGAACTGTTTATATTTAATCAATACTTATCAAATATAAGCACATACATGAAAATAAATATATTAATAATAAAGCAGATACATTAATTACATTAAATATTATTATAAATTAGGATGGTCAGGAGACAGAAGGAGATGAGGTTTGTAGATTTTATTTGAAATGGTAAAATCATAACACCATTGGACTATAAGTTATGTGCATAAAATGTAATGCCTACAGCAAGCACTAAGAAAGCTATACAAAGAGAAACAGTCGAAAATGCTTAGATAAATCAAAATAGTATTCTAAAATATGTTCATGGAAACCACAGGAGGCAGGAAAATTAAAACAGAAACAAAAAGAGAACCTTTCAACAAACGGCACTAGAGTAATTAGACATTTACAGACAGGAAAAAATAAACCTTGATATAAGTCTCTTACATGATATAAAAATCAACTCAATATGGATCATGCACTTAAATGGAAAATGTAGAACTATTAAACTTTAAAATAAGAGTAAAAAATCAGTACCTATGGCTAGGCAATTAGACTTGACACTAAAATCATAATCCATAAAAGGAAAAACTAGTTAGACCTAATCAAAAATTTTAAATGTTTTGCTCTCTGAAAGACCTTTTAAGAATTGAAAAGCCAATATATAGACTGAGAGGGAAAATAATGCAAACCACAAGTATTGAACATACAGAAAACTCTCAAGACACACATTAAAATAAACAAACAATTTGAAACAGACAAAAGACACAAGCAGATATTCCAAATACAGATTGCAAATAGGCACATTAAAATGTTTCAACATCATCAGCCACTTGGAAAATGCAAATTGTAACCACAATGAGTTATCTCTACATACCTGTCAGAAGGGCTAAAATAAAAATGAGTGATAATGCCAAATGTTGGAGAAGATGTAGATAAACTGAATCACTCATAAGTTATTGAAAGGAATTTTAAATAATATTGGTTGTATCACTCTGTAAAGTGATAAGGCAGTCTCAAAACATTCACTATAATATTTCCATACCAAGGAAAATTATTTAGCCATAAAAAAGGAATAAAATATTGATACATGCAAAAACCTGCATGAATCTCCAGAAAATCATGCAGAACATGAAAAGTCAATCACCAAAGCTATACACTGTATGATTCCATTTATATAGTATTTTTGAAATGCCAACATTTTAAACTGAGATCAGATTAGCAGTTGTGAGAGATTAATAGTCCTCAGCCCCTAGTGACTCAAACAGTAAAGAATCTACCTGCAAGGAGGGAGACACAGATTCTGTTCTTGGGTCAGGAAGATTCCCTGAAGCAGGGAATGGCAACCCACTCCAGTATTCTTGCTTAGAGATTTCCATGGACAGAGGAGCTTGGTGGGCTATAGTTGATGGGATTATGGGGAGTGGAGCAAGAAGGAAGTAGACATGGTTAAAGAAGACAAATTGACAAATCCTTGTGATGGAAATGCTCTGTATCTTCACTGTGCCAAGTCCATATCCTGGCTGTGTAATACAGTTACTTCAGATGTTACCACTGAAGAAAATTGGGCAAAGGATACATGGAATCTCTGTATTATTTCTTACAAGTGCATATGAATCTGTAATTACCTCAAAACAAAAAGCTACCTTTGAAAAAAATCTTTAGGAAAGCCTAATTCCATGAGATTCTCCCATTATAGCCTTACATGTAATACTGAATTTAAACTTCCTTGCATTTTGTACATTGAAGCTATGTTTCACTTTAATAATTATGGTTTTCCACAATGGCGAGTGAGATGTATGGAAGTAGCAGCTATATCTATACTGTTTGCCATTGTACTTTCAGTTTTGTGCCTGATCCATAGAAGATCCTCAATAAATATCTATTCTTTGGTTATCAATTGCCATTTCATCAATTTATTAAAGCATTTATTTCATTGTCTTACTCCTCAACTCAAAATAATGGTCAAACCCTTAAGTAATCCACTGCAACAGAAACCTTTCTCTTTCAGCTGCCTAACAGACAACCCTCCTCTGACTGTGCCGCCAAACACAATTTTGATCTTTGTGCCTTTTGCACAAGTTTTTTTTTTTTTTTTTTTCCTGCACTTTCTGAAATGATCATAAACCACCTATCTATTTATGCAAATCCTCCAATCCTTTAAGGCTCAGAACAAATCCCACCTCATCCACAAGACCAGCTTCCATTGATCTCTTCCTCAGAGAATTCTGCTACTTTATAATGTGAATTAACATTAGGTGGCTTTCTCCCCTGCTTTCCTGGTTTACCAGCTGTCTGTCTATGACAACTATGGAGTGCATATGAATGACTAGGGAGTTCATTCATTGTCTGATGATCATGACACATTATTTCAAACAGCTAAATATTAAGTAAGTCTTATTTCTGGTTCAGGGCTTTCCCAGTCTACAATTTTAAAGTAAGAAAAAAACTGTTTTTGTTTTGCTTCATTTTTAATTTTTTATTGAAGTATATCTGATTTACAGTGTTTCAGGTCTACAGCTAAGTGATTCAGATATATATTATTCTTTTTGAGATTCCTTTCTATTATAGGTTATCAATAGTGACTGTAGTTCTCTATGCTAAAGAGTAGGTTCTCGTTGTTTGTTTTGTTTAAAAAAAAATGTTTATTTATTTTTGGCTCTGCTGGTTCTTCATTGTTGCATGGGTTCTTTTCTAGTTGTGGCAAGCAGGGGTTACTCTTCAGTTGCAGTGTGTGGGCTTCTCTTATCGTAGAGTCCAGGCTCCAGGGGCTCAGACTTCAGTAGCTGTGACACATGGCTCAGTAGTTGCAGTTCCTGGGCTCTAGAACAAGGGCTCAATAGTTGTGGTCCAAGCGCCGAGTTGTTCCCAGCATGTGGGATCTTCCTAGACTGGGGATCAAACCGAGGTCTCCTGCATTGGCAGGCAGATACCTACCACTGAGCCACCAGGGAAGCCCCTATTTATCTATCTTATATGTGGTAGTATCTATCTGCTAATGTCAAACTTCTAATTTATCCCTCGCTTCCCTCTTTCCCATTTGGTAACCATAAGTTTTTATATATATAATATATCTATTATTGAAGCAAAGATGATTTTGAAGCCTCTATGTCTAGAAGATATGAAGAGGGAATATGGGTGTTAGCAGGGAATGGATGGCAGAGCTTTAGAGAACAGCCTCTGGAGAGCCTTAGACTTGGGTAATTTATCTTTTCTTCCTCCTTTTCTACCCATACCCTCCTTGTGCAGGGTATGGGTAGAAGAATGCTTAATATATTACCCATTAAAAATTTGTGACACTAAGAGAATCTCCTAAGTTGTTCCCAGCATGTGGGATCTTCCTAGACTGGGGATCAAACCGAGGTCTCCTGCATTGGCAGGCAGATTCCTACCACTGAGCCACCAGGGAAACCCTTATTTATCTATCTTATATGTGGTAGTATCTATCTGCTAATGTCAAACTTCTAATTTATCCCTCGCTTCCCTCTTTCCCATTTGGTAACCATAAGTTTTTATATATATAATATATCTATTATTGAAGCAAAGATGATTTTGAAGCCTCTACCTCTAGAAGATATGAAGAGGGAATATGGGTGTTAGCAGGGAATGGATGGCAGAGCTTTAGAGAACAGCCTCTGCAGAGCCTTAGACTTGGGTAATTTATCTTTTCTTCCTCCTTTTCTACCCATACCCTCCTTGTGCAGGATATGGGTAGAAGAATGCTTAATATATTACCCAGTAAAAATTTGACACTAAGAGAATCTCCCTTGTAGTTTGGGGATGGTTTCTGAGAAAAGGGCATGGTCCCAGTTTATAATCTCTATCTTGATATATGCATGACCTATAGTGATGCCAGGGCTCATGAGAAATAATATACAACACTCACCAGGTGGCATGATGTATTAGTTATCTATACACTTTGAGAAACTACTCTGAAACTTAGCACTTTTAACACATACATTTGTTATCATAGTTTCTATAGTTCAAATACCCAGGCATGGCCTAGGTATGTACCTCTGGATCAAAGCCTCTCATGAGGTGGCAGTCAAGTTGTCTCTACTAAACATCTGCGATCACTACTGGGTTTGGTCCATTTCCAAGCTTGCTCATGTGTCCTCTGTTCATTGTGGACTCTTGGATTGAGGGAAATCCCTGCAGATCCTACACCCTTCACTGACTGTGGACTTGAGTGCTCTCTCAGTGCCTAGACACATGGACGTGCCCACAGGACCTAGTACTGCCCCTGATTCCCCTAAGACCCTGGTGGGCTGCTGTCTATGGGGTCGCACAGAGTTGGACATGACTGAAGTGACTTAGCAGCAAAATAGAGTATATTACTGATGTTTCAAATTAACTGGAGTCGCAACTCAGTTATAGTATACCACTCTGGCACTTAATTTATTGCACTGTAGCTTAACTTAATGAATTACCTGTATATATCTTATCCCCAGGTTGGACTTATAGAGATTGGGGGCCCAAAATAGTTTTATATGCTTTCTCCCTCCTCTTTGTGTCATGATATATACACACATATTATGGTCTAGTAAAGGTTATGATCAGAAGTGTGTGAAAGTGTGTTTGTTTAAATACTAACATAAATTAGTTGACATCTTCTTCCATTCTCTCTACTTGGGAATGGGCTGTCTCTCTGTGACAGCAATAAAGCCCATGGGGATCCTTTCAGGCAAAAAATTGCCACATTTACAAGTAACTCAGCCAAGTCATGAAAACTGTTGGATGATTATATCCTACCAGTTTTAGTCTAGAAATTGTTTATTACTTATCTATCATTATAAAACCAATTACTCCCACACTTAGAAACTTAAAGCAGTATTTATTGTTTTAAGTACTGTTCTAAGTAAATAAATGTGTATTATTGTACAGCATCTGTGGGTCAGAGCTCAGGATGTAGCTTAGCTGTGTGCCTCTAGCTCCAGGTTTCTCATGAGGTTACAGTTGAGCTGTCAGTCAGAGCTGTGGGTTCAGATGAAGGCTCATTTAGAGATGGAGGGATTTGCTTTCCATTTCACTCATGTGGTTACTGATGGGTCTCAGCCCCTCACCACAGGACTGCCTCACAACACAGCAACTAGATACCCCCAGGTTAAGTGGCCTAAGAGAGGGATTTAGACAGCATGCCCAGACAGTGGCCATAGCATTTTTATAACCATATCTCAGAAGTGGCATCCATGACAAATTCTGCCATATTCTATTTACTGTTGTTGGTCAGTTGCTAAGTCATATCCGATCCTTTGTGACCTCATGGACTGTAGGTCACCAGAATCCTCTGTCCCCCACTATCTCACAGAATTGGCTCAAACTCATGCCCACTGAGTCAGTGATGTTATCTAACCATCTCATCCTCTTCTGCCCTTTTCTTTTTGCCTTCACTCTTTCCCAGCATCAGGGTCTTTTCCAATGAGTCTGCTCTTCGCATCAGGTGGCCAAGGAATGGGAGCTTCAGTGTTAGTCCTTCCAATGAATACTCAGGGTTGATTTGTTTTAGAATTGATTGATTCTGCCTCCTGGTAATCCAAGGGCCTCTCAAGAGTCTTCTCCAGCACCATTGTTTGAAAGCACTAGTTTTTTGGTGCTCAACCTTTTTTATAGCCCAACTCTCACTACTAAGTTAATAAGTTAATATATGTGACTACTAAGTTAATAAGTCCATCCCACATCCAAGGGGAGGAAATTCTACAAAGACATGACTATCAGGAGGTAGGTAGGATTGGAAACAACCTTAAAAGCTTCTGATCACAAATTCCTTCCAGGAAGTGATACCCACAGTGCAATGAGTTAGAAAATTTTAATTGATTATTATTTGATTTGACTCTGATGACAAACACACTACTGGGAAAAAGAACCAGCTAATACTATAACCAGGTAGCTTAGTGATTTTCTTTGTGATCTCACACTTTGTATGTATTCAACTTGAATCCCTTTGGTCTTTTTCCTCTGAGGATGAACTTCTAATATCAGACACTGTTTTATCCTTACATCTGTTCACATTTGCCTGTGGTTTTTCTAATTATAATCATATTAATAAAAACAAGAATGACAAACACTGAATGTAAGTGTCCTGTGGACCACATGCCCTTCTAAGCACTTTATATTTTCAATTGCTCTTCACCGTGGCCCCATGAAAAATGTATACACATTTGCCAAAGAATAAAAGTGAGGTACAGAAATGTTAAAGATCTTCTTCAAAATCATAAAATTATTACATTTTGGAGCTTGCTTAGGGAACCAGGAAGATGCTCTTCAGCTAAGGCAGAAGGGAACTCTCCATTTGAGACGAAATGAAACTGTAGCTTGATCTCAGCCATTCTCTCTGTTCTGGTTGGTTAAATTTAAATTGCATCCTTGGCTGACTTCTATTCTTTGGCCACAAAAGCAAAATTATTCAACAACCTTTTCATCATCTCTCTTACTATCTGAACACTTTTTCCCAGGATGACCATCTGTTATTTCATTTGTCAAGCTTCAACTTCCTTTCTTCCATTGTCACACCCCAATTTCCCTGCTTTTGGTCCATGTGGTTTAATGAAATTGATTGCTTTCCACCATAAAACACAAGGGGGTCTCCATCATCCAGGAGAGCCAGTCTGATAGTCCACGCTCTGGACAGAGGGAATTATCCAAGGTTGGAAATGCAACATAAGCCACCTGACATCATTTCAGGAATTTGTGGCTACTATTGAGGAAGACGTCACTTTTCCTCCTGAAGGAAAGGTCTAAAAGGAAACCTGAAGGGGTCCCTCTCTGAGTAAAGAGAAGCTACCTGATGATGAAGCCAAAAAAAGGAGGAAATCATAACTGAGAGATAAATGGTAAAATTCATCATCCTAAAGTATTTGAGCACCAGACGAGGACTTGATGAGAAAAGAAGCCTTACCCCTAAAGTAAATACATTCTCTTTTATACTTAAGCTTTTTTGATTAATTTCTATACCTGGCTATCCTAAAGTGAAAGTGAAGTTGCTCAGTCGTGTCCGACTCTTAGCGACCCCGTGGACTGTAGCCCATCAGGCTCATCCATCCATGGGATTCTCCAGGCAAGAGTACTAGAGTGGGTTGCCATTTCCTTCTTCAGGGGATCTTCCTGACCCAGGGATCAAACCCAGGTCTTCCGCATTGCAGGCAGACGCTTTAACCTCTGAGCCACCAGGGAAGCCACAGCTAATACATTTATTGAAAAAGATATGCTTTCTCAAAGCCAAGGATTCATTAGATTTCATTTCTAATGTCTTACTCAAAATAGTCCTAAGCATTCATAATACATAATTATAACCCATGACCTCTCCAACTAAATATGTACCAGTTGTTTAATCTGACAGACCTGTCTCCAAACAATACTTGTTTTTTCTTTCAAATACTCCTACTGGTCTCCCATCTGTTAATATGTGTTTTTCTAAATGTCTTCTAGCCCTTTACAAAGTCTCTCTCTGCATTCTCTCAGATTTCTCTTTTGATCACCAGCTTCACCTAATAAGCACACGATCAATCCAGCCTGATTTCTTTGTTCTCATCCCAAAGCATAAGCTCCATGCAGAGCGACAGTCACTTAAAGCAAGTTTGTCTGAAGAAATATATTTACTCCATTTACCAGAACTGATTACATCTATGTCTGAGATGGTATGGAAGCAATTGTAGAAATATTCTTACACAGAGGACATTTCCAAGCTGGAAATCCAGGCTCAGGGAATGAGTGCTCTGAGATCTTGATTCAATCGCTTCTGTTGCCATGCCTGATGATGAAAGTCCCTCTGAGCCTGTTATGTTCTTGCTTCAACCAGCAAAGTTCTGGCCTGTGGGCAAGAATTAACTTCCAGGAGAATCATGTTTCTGGGTGTCTAGTGAGCCATGTAGAAGTCAAGGGGCTTTAAGCCGAGTACAGGAGAGAAAGGAGGAATCAGTGTCTAGAATTCATTATCCTGTTTCACTGTTTACGGCTGCAAAGGATCCTGCCTGCCACAGGCTCTAATCCCAGCTACATGCTAACAGCAACTGACTATTTCCCTTTCTAATTTCATTTTCAATGCTTTGTGTATTCATATTTTATGATCTGAACCTTCTTGCCATTGTTTGCACACATCTCAAAACCACCCTTTAGAATAGAAGGTACTTTGTTTTCATTCGTCTTTAATTAAGTAAATATTTTTAGCTCAATTTATGTTCATTGATCTTTTGTTTTATTCCCAAATAAACTGAAAGAGCATTTCTAGTGCTGGAATTATCATGGCTGAACATGTATTCTTACTCTCTACCTGTAAGTCTTTATATTGAATAAGCTCATAAGAAAATATAATTTGTACATTTCATGCTCCAATTAGACATACTGAGACAGACTAGCAAAGAAAGGAAAATCAGTATGAATACTGGTTGGGGCTTCCAAGTGGGTCAGTGGTAAAGTATCTGCCTGCTATGCAAGAATGTGGGTTTCATCCTTGGGTCAAGAAGATCCCCTGGAGAGGAAAATGGCATCCCACTCCAGTATTCTTGCTTGGATAATCCTTTGGACAGAGGAGCCTGGTGGGCTACAGTCCATGGGGTCTCAAAGAACCAGACATGACTGAAGCAACCTAGCATGCACAAACATGAGAAATAAATACAGTGAGTAGCAGGTGTCCACGGAGAAGGCAATGGCACCCCACTCCAGTACTCTTGCCTGGAAAATCCCATGGACGGAGGAGCCTGGTGGGCTGCAGTCCATGGGGTCGCTGAGTCGGACACGACTGAGCGACTTCACTTTCACTTCTCACTTTCATGCATTGGAGAAGGAAATGGCAACCCACTCCGGTGTTCTTGCCTGGAGAATCCCAGGGACGGGGGAGCCTGGTGGGCTACCGTCTATGGGGTCACACAGAGTCGGACACGACTGAAGTGACTTAGCAGCAGCAGGTGTCCAATTATGGTTCCTGGTATTTTAAAATAAATAGATCAATTTGATTACCAAATAAAAGTACTAAAGTAATTTTCCCACAATTTAAGAATAAGATTTCACAATTTTTTCACCCCCTCACTTTGATATGCAGAGAACATGTAACTATTTATTTTGATTACAGCTAATGATCCTGCTAAGCTATTTCATGACCTGTCTTCATACATCCAGACAAGAGATGAATTATTCCTGGGTGGGCTTCACTCTAAATATTTGTTGTTTTGTGAAGCTCACATCCTTCTTTCGGTAATTCCTAACTCTTCTAAATATTTTTTTCTCTTCCATTTGCCTGTCTTTATCAATGTCTTTTGTGATTTCTCCTCATCCACTCAACCATTAAGTGCTGATTCCTCAAGACTTGGTTCTCAGCTTATTTTCTGCTCACAGTATAATTTCTTTCAATATCATGTTCTCACATAACTTGGATTATCATATGCTTATGACCACTACCAATCCAATCCACTTCTCTTATCTTGACCCCATACTCCTATGTCTCTACTCAAGACTTAACCTGAATATCCTAGACAACACAAATGTGGGATGGCCAACCACTTCAAATAGGATCCCTTCCTCAAGCCTCCTACTCCTCTTCCAGCTTCCCTAAACTGTGAAGTGTTCCACCATGCACTCAATAGTTCTTTAGAAAAACAGGAGTCATTCTTGACCCATCCCTCTTTTGTAACACATCCATCCAATCAAGTGCCAAGTTCACATCTCCCTAGTTCCACCGCTGTTCTCATTGTCTAATCGATCATACTCTCAGGTAGATTATTGCTAAGGCTTGCCATTCTTTCCAATTAGGTATAAACAATCTTTGCTATTGAGTTCTATAAAATGAAAGATGTAGTGTGTGGAGGCGGGGTGGGACAGAGAGTAATAGAATAATGAAAACAAAACAAAAATTCTCTTTCTTGTATCAAAATAAATATGGGTGCAATGGAGAAATGGCTCTTCAGTTTTCTGTTGCACGTGGAGCCAAGATTTGTGGATCAGATTGCAGCCTGTGGGGAAAGGAATAAAGCATCTCCCACTATCCTTCTGGCCAGTGGGCTGGTTCTCCCCAACACAGCAGCACGCGTGTCATTATAAATCATGATTGCAATTTGTCTTTCAGCTCCATTGGTTTTATAATGTGGAAAATTCTTGGCAGGTTTTGGCAATATGGTGTCTAGGAAAGTTAATTTTCATGGCATGAGGGTTTTTCATTTGTTATGAATATCAGGAGGGGATTGGGAGAAGATGAGTCATGAATTACTGGTCAGACCCAGTCGGACTCCAAATGCCCATGTTCCCTGTTTTACCAATACATTATTTTCACAGTCCTTATCAACATCGTCAGGAAAGAAGGAAAGAAATCAGTCCATGACAGCAAATGATTGCTTGACTAAATTGTTGTTCGCGTCGCTTGGCTCTTAAATTGAATTGACTAATTCGGTGGTTTCCAAGAGTTTATTTAAAAACAGAAGCTAATACTTGTAGCGTTTCCTGTATGCCAGTCACTCTTCTAAGGTCTGTGCATACCAACTTATCCAACCCTCTGACAGACACTGTGATGTAAGTACCATTATTATAGTTATTTTATTCACCTAGAAAGCTGAGGCATCAGTTTAGTGACTTTACCAAGGACAATCAGTCTGTGACAGAAGTGGAATTCAGGACCAGCTGTCTGGCCAAAGAGTCCAAGCTCTCACACATAATGTTGCGCTGTGGGTATTGCTCCACTTTATAAATCTTTCACAGGCATTTGTATACACTTTTGCTAACACTGAGGCTTAAATATACACTTTCTCAAACATGACCCTTCCTATTAAAGAGATTTGGTTTGCAACTTGTATGGTATGAAGTTTATGCCTTCATAAAGGTACTGCAATTGTTTCTTTGCAGAGCTCACACAGTTACTCAGCACTATTTTCCAACGTGTCTTAAAGATAGATTCAAACTATATGTATACAAAATATATATATATTATTTTATCTTTTATGCAAATAAATCTATAGGATTTCTTTCAATTTACCATATTTAAAGAATTGTTATCTTTCCCGGTCTTTAAAATTCTAGCCTTAGAGATGAGGTGTTATTGAATCAATGGGTCTATTGATGAATAGAAGCATCTTCTTATCAAGCTGAGGGTTGATAACTGAGTCAGAACTATTATAAAGACCATGTGCCCTTTTTAAAATATAGGTAAAATGCTCATAGTCATCTCCAGTGTTCTGAAAGCTGGTGATTTTTTAAAGCACAAATGAAAATGGATTGATATTTACAAATAGAATCTGCAACTTTTTCCAGTGTTATCTATGAAGTCAAATACTGTAGCCTAAACATTACTGTTTATACAGGAGCTTAAAATTGAATAACATAATAGATTTATCATCTGCTTCTTGGCTTAAATTGATATTTGAGTAATATAGCCATAGTTACTCATCTGTGGGTAAGATTTTGTAAGCTCTCTCATTCAGTCTAAAGGGAAATGAATAGACATTGGGCTTGGCCAGTCTTTTTCTCCTACAATAAAATGCAGATAGACTAGTTTAGTAGAATATAAAAAGTGATGTTTCAGTGACTTGTCTATAATATCAGGAGTGGGAATGCTCCAAATTCATTTTATTTGTGGAGTGATCCAAAAGCAGTCCTCATGTAAAACTTGAAATAACAGCAAGAAGGAGGGCATCCATCTATTTCAAATATTATTATAGGGGCTTTGGGATCAGATGACTAATAATAGATGAAGTAGAAAAGGCAAATTTCTGTTCCATTTCTTGAATGTTCTTAATGCAATGGGTTGTGTGAAACTAAATAATATTCAAGAAGTGCTATAATAAGGCATTAGATTTAAATCATTTTATAAAGATGAATATATTGTCCTGGGATACCTGATTAGTATTAATGATTTTGAGGTCCTGACCTCAGTAAACATGAAGACAACCTGTGACCTCACCTAGGTGACTATTTAATTCACAACCTTCATAAAAAGTTTGAGGGTTTGAGGTTAATATGATGGATCGTAAGAACCCAACAAGCCAGAAGCATAAGATTCAGACCCCAAGAATCTTAACAATGTAAGAATTCAGAAAATCAAAACAAAATGAAACAGCAATTAGAAGTTATGATTTCCTCTCCCCATTTTACATTAGTAATTGTGTGTTGCTTAACAGCAATTAAGAAAGTGATAAAAAGAAAATACTCTGGTAACTTCTATATCACTGCATTATAATATCGTGTTATATACACTGCAATATATATATTATAGCCTTTATACATAAGTGGTTGCCCAACAATTATCTTATGGAAGTCACAAATCTTCTGAAAAAAAGGGGGAACACGGTCTGAAAAGTTTATTCTAGGGCACCTACAGGAGGTCACTAGCCTTGAACAGCTTTCAGAGAGCTAACCTAAGAGACTTGGAGGATAAGAGGTAAGAGGTATTGGGTCATGGACTGTGATGGATGTATATCCTAAAGGAAAAAAATAATCCATCACTAGAAGTCACAGCTCAGTTTTTTTTTTACCAACCATCTGATTTGAGGAGCTTAAAAAATTCAGCTTAAAAAAACATGTCATCATAAATGTAAATTACTAATTTAAAAATTATTTTAAAAGTTGTTAATAAAAGAGTGATAAAATATGGCATTGTATCCATATAGATGCATTAAGGCAATATCAATAACCTCAGATAGAAGCAGATGACACCACCCTTATGGCAGAAAGTGATGAGGAACTGAAGAGCCTCTTGATGAAGCTGAAAGAGGAGAATGAAAAAGGTGGCTTAAAACTCAACATTCAAAAAACTAAGATCATGGCATCCGGTCCCATCACTTCACAGCAAATAGAAACAATGAAACAATGAAAATAGTGACAGACTTTATTTTCTTGGGCTCCAAAATCACTGCAGATGGTAATTGCAGCCATGAAATTAAAAGACACTTGATCCTTGGAAGAAAAGCTATGACAAACATATTAAAATAGATAGCATATCTAAAAGCAGAGACATTACTTTGCTGAGGTCCATATAGACAAACCTATGGTTTTCCCAGTAGTCATGTATGGATGTAAGAGCTAGACTATAAAGAAAGCTGAGTGTCAAAGAATTGATGCTTTTGAACTGTGGTGTTGGAGAAGACTCTTGAGAGTCCCTTGGATACCAAAGAGATCAAACCAGTCCATCCTAAAGGAAATTAGTCCTGAATATTCATTGGAAGGACTGATGCTGAAGCTCCAATACTTTGGCCAGCTGATGTGAAGAACTGACTCCTTAGAAAAGACCCTGATGTTGGGGAAGATTGAAGGCAGGAGGAAAAGGGGATAACAGAGGATGAGATGATTGGATGGCACCACCAACTTGATGGACATGAGTTCTGGCAAGCTGCAAGAGTTGGTGATGGTCATGGAGCCCTGGTGTGCTGCAGTCCATGGGGTTGCAAAGAGTCAGACACACTGAGTGACTGAACTGAACTGATAGGATTAACTAACTAACTAACTAATTAGTTAATGTATTACTATTATATTTTGGCTGTCCCTGCTGGGCAAGGGGGAATCTAAGTTCCACAACCAGGGATAGAACCTTATTGCCCGGCAATGAAAGCTCAGAGTCTTAACCACTGAACTACCAAGGAAGTCTCATAATGCTATTTTTCTTTAATAAAATTCTAGAACACTAGAAAAAGAGTCAAACAATCAAGATTATAATTAGGAATTACCTAGAATCCTTTTCAAGACTGAAATAGTTCATGATAATAAAGAAATATCTTGACTCTGTTTCTTGAAGCCAGGTGAGAAAGGATTTAAACACTAAGGGAAAATCTTCTATCATGGTTACAAGCAAGCAAATTTGGAATCTGATAGATTTAGCTTTAGGTTCAAACTTCATAGTTCTGAGCTTGAGAACTAGAGCAAGTTAATTACTCTCTCTGTGCTTCAACTTTATCATTTGTAAAATGGAAATAAAACATAGCATTACTTCGCAGGTGGAAACAATAAGCAGAGGTTTAAGTACATCATAAGAATTAACTGCTTTTTTTATCCCCTATATTTCCCATCCTCAGGTGACTGCCCTCTTTAGTTCCTCACCCCTACCCCACTTATGCCAATAATCCTCATTTTTTATTTAGAATTATGGTTTCCACACTGCAGAACTTTAGGGGAGTGAGTCACATTGCCTTCATGTGACTGATGCTCCCCTGGTCTGTTTGACCTCAGGGCCTATAAGTCAGAATGTAAATATTTAGGGAAATAGCTCTCTATTTGAATAGTTGTCACACTAAAGAGGTTGAGAAGCTATTGATCCTATTCTCCCTGCACATCACATTATTATAATTGCTCTTAAAGATACAGTTGAGACTATATTGCTTCCTTCCAGTCTGAAAATTTGCCAAAATAATGTTAGCCTAGAATAATAATTGTTTAATCTTTCTCCAGTGCTCAACATACATCTTTAGCCTTAGGTAGTTGGCATCTCCAGATGGCATCTCCAAAACTTTTTTCCTACTACGCTCATGCCTGCCACATGCCTAGACTCACATTATTGTTAACTGAAGCATCTCCTGCATTCCCATGTGATTCTTATTCATCCTTTATGGTTCAGCTTTTCCATGAGCCACTTCTGATTATGTTGATCTATCCCTTCTTTGATCCTTTGCCCACTGTTAATTAGCAAATATCCTGTTAGAATTATTCTAAAATAGTTTGATGTGAGCTGAGCTGTTTCATTTCCAAGTTTTGGGGGAAGCCAAAGACAAAATCCATTTCAGGAAGACCACCAAAAAAGCACTATTTGCATAAGCTATAGTTCTTCTGAAATTCACTGATATTTCAAGACTACCTCTTTGATGTGTCACTACAAAAACATGGTCACAATAAGCTCACAGCACTGTGTAACAATATGCCATCAGTTTTAGAAACTAAGAATTCTTACGATTGCTCCAGGCTTCTGTTTCTCAGAATCCAGGTTCTTGATCATTGATTTCTTGTGATTAGGTAATACGGGGCTGAAATCTCAGAACCCAACAAAACAGTGTTTAATTAGTAAATCAGGAGCATTCCAAAGCAAGAGAAATGGAACTGAATGTCCTCCAGTGTCAAAATGGGTAAGAAGACCACCCACTGATCCAAATATCTTTCTGAAACTACTGGTTGGTGAAAAAATTCTCTGTCACAGAAATTCTCCTAATTAGCTTCATTTTCTTAATTAGATAATGTTTTTAGATGCACTGTGTTATAACCTCCCTGCCATCAAAATGATGAGTAAATTATAGGCACTGAAGTCAACCTTTCTAGTCACTAATACTTCTTTCTGTTCCCCTGACACAGCAAAACAACATGATAGCCCTGTTCTGTCTCTGCTTTGGGTTCAAAGACCAGGATCTCTGAGTGGTACCTGGGAGTCTTTGTACCAAGTCTGCCTGCAATTCTTCCTGTTTGAGACCTAGGAACAAGAAGGATATTCTATCTGACTACCCCTGCTGTGTGTGCATGTACACACACACTCGCATACACACACAGAATATTCAACAGTGTAACAGACAGTCGTGTCTGACTCTGCAACCCCATCGACTATAGCCTGTCAAGCTTATTTGCAGGATTCTGGAAAGAATACTTGAGTGCATAACCATCCCTTCTCCAGGGGAATCTTCCCAACCTAGGGGTCGAATCTAGGTTTCCTACACTATAGGCAGATTCTTTACTGTCTGAGCCACCAGGGAAGCCCAATGATACATAATATATACAATATAATACATAAGGTATCCAGTATACTTGGCTATTTACTGTTTGAGTCTTGTCATTTCTTCCTTGCATGAACATTCATATGTCCCTTTCTAGATTTCATTGTGAATACCTTGAGCCTGGCAGGTTTCTGTGGGAGAGCCACACTTCTAACCTCATTTCCCTGAGCCATTGTTTCTCTAAGCGACTGGTAAGATTTTGCTGGAATCCATGTGACTCATTCATGAGTTTTAGCTGTGGACGCAATGAGCAAAGTCTTGATTTTGCCCTTGTCTGAGGCTGTCACTCAAAAGGTCCCTCAGTTTTATCTTGTACTGATTTGATGAGAATCAATAACATCATTCAAGCCTGCAGGTCCCTGATTTCCTGAACTGTCAAGTGCTCTTTTATTCCTGCTTGTAAATAGGCCAATCTTTCTCGTTTGCTTTTTTGAGACCACCTCTTTGTTGCATTACCTTTTAAGAAAAAAAAATATCCAGTGGCAACTAACTCATGTTATGGTCTCATTTCCTACTTGGAAAAACAACAACAAACAACAACAACAACAACAACAACAAAAAAAAAAACCCTAAACTAATAACTTCATTGCAGATTCCATAGTGACATACAGGTAAAGATACCGCCTGCAATGCAGGAGATGTGGGTTCAGTCTCTGGGTCGGGAAGATCCCCTGGAGAGGGAAATGGCTACCCATTCTAGTATTTCTGCCTGGAAAATTCCATGGACAGAGAAGCCTGGTGGATTACAGTCCATGGAAGTCTATAGGCTTGCAAAGAGTCGGACATGACTTAGTGACTAAACAAGTTCATTAGGGACACTACTTACCTTTTCCTTTATTGCAGCCAATGGTGTTTGTCCAAGATATTTCCCCATACTGTAACATCAATGGCCATTTCTCCAGCTTCATAGAATTTTTTCACTACCTATATCCCAGTTTCCAAAGCCAGCATCTCTCACTGTGGATTTGGTTGTTACAGCATCCACTTCTATCTTTGATTTCTATATTTTTCAGGATAGGGATGGAGGTTCTGCTGCAGTTATAAACTCCTTGCAGCTGATAAGAGGAACAGCTAGTCCCAAAGATGTGAAGTAGGGTAGCACTTTTGGGTTGCTTTGGTCTTGGACTTTAGAAGACATGGGATCGGGGTTCCAGGGTTCCTACCTAGAAGCCCACATGGCTGCCAGGGCTCCTCTGGCTTCAATAGGACTCCAGATTTGCAGCCTGGGGAATGTGCCATGTACACCTGTGTTTGGCTTGGCATCTCTTCCTGGCACTTGGCTGCACTGTGACTCTGAATGAGGGGGTGAAAAGGGGGTGAATCATCCACAAGCTTTGGGGTTTGCTTGACAGATGGTGTGAGACAAACAGCTTATGGAGGAGTGTGGAACATGGGCCTCTGGCACCTGGAGCACACAGATATTTCTCAGACCAAGACTCACCTACCAAGCCCTCATAGATCTCCCGGGATGGCACAAGATCGCTTCCTCTGGGAAGTGTGGTCTCAGGGCCAGCACTTCCTGCGTGATTTGTCTGTTCTATGAGCAGCCACCCATTTCAACCCATCCTCTCCTTCCACTACCCCTCAGCAGGACCCATATTACTCCCCAAGACACCTGAAGTCTGAAGTCCCATAGTGTTCTGGGAGCTCCAACTGTGCCCTAAAAAAAAAAAAAATACACTTTGCTTTTATGGCAAAAAATAATATTTAAAAAAATTGAGACATAATTGGCATAAAAGATTACCTTAGTTTCACTTGTACAATATAATGGCTTGATATTTGTATATATTGTCCAATGACCATGACAATGTCTAACATCTAACACTGTTGTAGCCACATGTTCTGGGAAACAAACTCACTCAGAAGGACAATGCAGATAGTGGAGTGAAGCTTATTATACCAGCGGGCCCAAGGAAGAGTCTCCTCTTAGCCAAGGAGCCTGACCAGTTTTTGTGAAAACCTTATATACCCTAAGTGTACGTGCCCAAACCCATCTCCCCAAATTCTCTGAAACTAGTCTGAACAAAGGAAAAGAAAGATACAATCAAAGTTAACCTGTAATTCATATGCCTTAAGCCTAGGTAGTTAACAGTGGATAGTTATCAATAAGCCTGTGGTCACTCCCTAATAAGCATAATAGAATTTATGATTCTATTTGGTTACACAGATAATCAGGGTATTCTTTTAGGCTAGGGAGAGTCTAGGTACAAGCCCTGGGGCTCTTCCTTCCAGGGGCCTGGTTTTCCAGTTGGTTTGTCATTTTCACAGATACTGGGCATATAGCTCAAAGTCCACAGTCTGGCCCAAGATAAAGTCCTGCTTTCAAGATAGAGCCTGTTCTGTCTGTTTCCTCCTTCAACACCACACTTAGTTACAATTTATTTACAATTTTTCCTTATGATTGCATCTTTTAATATTTATTCCCTAAAAACCTTTAAAAAATACAATTAGTAATATTAACTATAATCACATTACACTATATTCACAGGTCTTTTTTTTTTTTTAATAACTAAAAAGTTTGTAGCTTTTGACCACTTTCACCCATTTTGCCCCCCCTATCTTTTCTCTGGTAATCACTAATCTGTTCTCTGTATCCGTGAGGTGTTTTGTTTCATTTTGTCTTCAGATTTCACATATAAGACAGTTCATATGGTATGTATCTTTCTCTGTCTGACTTATATCACTTGGCATAATGCCCATGGATGGACCTTAACAAATGGCAAGACTTCCTTGTTTTTTTATTAGTCCCATCTATCAGTGGTTTACATATATACTCTGATTCATGTTTTCTTCACTCCAGAACATTGGCAATGATCTTCATTAGACTTCATGGTCCATTGGCCCAAGTGAGTAGTATGGCATTGCTTGATTTCCACAGAGTACAGAGACCTGGTCTCCTGCAAAGAAGTGCATGTAGGGAAGGAGAACACTAATTACAGCAGCAGTATGACAAGTTGTCCCAGTCACCATGTCTAACATGCCCAGATCCATTTAGATGTTCAGGATTCACTCATTATGTCTCTTAAGGGGACATCTTATGATGTGAGGGAAAGAAATGATCAGGGATGTCTTAAAGGAAATGCCAGACACGTTTCTGCTGCAGAGGCCTTAACAAACACATGTTGTCTATGGATCCTAGTGGCTCTTGCTGTAAAATTGCTTAGTGAATGTAAATAAGCCACAACCATGCCATCTGTATCATACTTTGCCATCTCTATCAAGATTAATTTCACTCTGTTTGATGTTCCTTAAAGAAGTTTGACTTGCCTCACATGATGGCAACCTCTTGTGCATTACAAAGCAGAGTTCTATAGCCACAGAAACGAGAAGACACACCAGGATTTGGCCTTTGCATAAAAGGACATTTTGAAATATTATCTTTATATTTTCAGTCCCCTATAAATTAATGTCTTCTCTTTCTGAAATTTATTTTACAAAGCACATAATTTGCCCTAACCTACCTTTCCCATCACTGTACAGCAATAAGAATTAGAACCTGACTTTTATAAAATTAGATGAAATGAAGATAATATATACACTCCTTTTTCTCACATGAAAAGTGAAATGTCAGAGCCTCATCTTGGTATTTTTTCCCCTTTTTCTCAAAAAAAAAAAAAAAAGAAGAAGAAAAGAAAAACTTAACTGTAACAATGCACTGATTGACTCACATGAATCAGCACCTCACAAGGCCTCATTGTGCCTGGCATCTATCTCGTTCTCCAGAAGTGCTCAGAAAATTAATGTGAAGATGATGAAATTCAGAAATGCTTTTACAGCTACTGTACCAAATCCATTTGTGTGTTAGGTTTCTAAATATTAATTTAGCCAACAAGATTCTCACCCTTTGCTTTTTGGTGTGTGATTATGTCTTAACCTTTTCAACCTTGTACTCCAGTTTTTCTGCCATCAAATTATAACCGATTTCCTTTGTCATAAGATCTCGTGATTTTTATCTTCAGTTCTTTCATTTTCTCTACCTCCTTGCCCCTTCTGGAGATTGAACAAGAAGCCTTTAAATGTCTAATGAGAGAAAGATATTTGAATACTACTTGATTCTCAAGCATGAACATTAACAGAACCAGTGCCTTTACTTAGGTGCTATGGAAAATTGTGATTCCCAGCGCATGATACCTTTCAAAAGATAAAGTTTCAAGATTGGACTTTAAATCCTCAAAGTTAGAGTACAATGGAAATTCTTTTGATATATTTCTTCAACCCCAAACACAACATATTGAAGATGAGGTGGATAAGATTTTAAAATTGAGGTGTAACTGGGAGCTTTCAGATATAATAGAGAAAGACATTTGCTAGGGACTTCATTCTTCCCTACACAGAAAGGAAGTGAGACCTCAGTGAATGATTTTTGTCATCAGTGGAATCAAGTGCCCAGGTGAAACTGTAGAATAATCCACAGATGCCTGATCAAAATGTCCATGTTCTCTGAGTCTCATGCAGGCATTAAACTATATTTAACATGCTCTGAAGCATGGTGATACACAGAAAAACAAGTGAACTTATGTCAATATTCTGAACCAGCAGCAGATACTCATGTATTTTAATGACTATTTCCCAGTGGAATTTATCGACTCCCAAGTTTGTTTTTGAGCATGAAAGCATAGTTGTATCAGAATGCAAAAATGATTTCTCGCACGTATTTGAAGTTTTTGCCTTTAATAAAGACACAATAACAGCCCAATGATAACTGCAAATTACCATGTGATTGATGTTTAATGTCATTATTCCTTGTCAAGGTTCAGGATAAACTCTACAGATTCTTTCAACTCATGATCTTTCATCTACAACTAGGAAAACATTTAACAATGGAAACTATGGAACTCAGATATTAGAAAATGAGCCATGTTGCAGTATTAAAGTATTTTAAAGGATAAAACTGCAACTTTTAAAAAGTATTGAAATGTTCAAGTTACACAGGACATCAGTTAGAAGGGATGAGGTCATGCTCCAGTGACCACAAACCCAGTTCTCAGTGTCTTGACACAGCAAAGGTTTATGCTCATGATACATGTAATCATGGGTTGACTATGGGTCACTGTTTGGTTTGCTCTTAGTGGAGGACCATGGATGATGGAAAGATCACTATCTGAAACTCTGCTGTGTTCTTAGAAGAAAGAAAAAAGAAATTAGGAGAGTGTCACGTTAGCAATTAAATTAAATTTAATTTAATACTTTTTGGTCACATCCGAGGCACATAATGCATCACCAACAAGAAAGCCAGGGATATACTCCTCTGAGGGCTTTCCAAGTGGCTCAGCAGAATAGAATCCACCTACCAAGCTGGGGACGTAGGTTCGATCCCTTGGTCAGGAAGATGCCCTGATGAAGGAAATGGCAACCCACTTCAATATTCTTGCCTGAAAATCTTTGCTCAGAGGAGCCTAGTGGGCTATAGTCAAAAAGAGTCAAACACAATTTAACGACTAAACAACAACAACAGTACTTCTATGATGTGCCTAAAAAGAGGGAAACCTGGGATTTTTAGCAAACTGTACTAAAAATTTCCAACTGAACATGTGGACCTTTCACAGAATTTCCGTTCAACAGGTGCTTTTTAAAAATAAATGAGGTGGATGGAGGACAGTTCCAAGGAAATGGTTATAAGGAATGAAGGTTTACAGTTTATTTTTACCAACCAGCTGAACTCAACAATGGAAACATTATACAATTTAACAGGTAGAAAGCCATCTTCACCTCATCATGCTTCTCTGTTCGGCCTCTGCTCCCCTCAATAGCTGTGTCATACCTGGTAATGGGAGAAACTTGGTAAAGCATATCAGTTCTTTCAAGTTTTTAAGACATCATTTATCTTCTTGACAAGTTATATGCTAAATTTTAGACAATCCCAGATATTCAGAAAACTTGCCAGGAAACAGAGACTAGAAATGAGCTCTTTCAAAATGAAACATCAAAATTAAATGCCTAAAATAATTTAACAAATTAATAACCCCAAATGGGTAGCTTAAGGGCTAGAATACATCTAATATGCTTGTTCTGTCAAAGAATCCTGTAGCCATGCAGTAGATAGACATGGAGACCCGTGAAGGTCAGGAAACACCAGTTTTCCATTCACTGCTTCATTGAGGTTCACAGCTGCTGTCTAGTTCTCTGTATTACATGATTTATTGAAGCGACTTTTCCCTGTCCTGACCCTTCTCTCTTCTCATGTGCAAAACATTGTGAAGATTCAACAGTAGATTAAGGGAGAAATGTATGGAGGGCCATGTAACATGCAAAATTTCATATTTAGAAAATAGCAAGTATGATAAAAGAGTTGAACATGAACAATATCACTTTTAAAAATATGTGATAAGGACTTCCCTTGCAGTCCAGTGGTTAACACTTCACCTTCCAATCCAGAGGGTATGGGTTCGATCCCTGGTTGGGAGGTAAGATCCCACATGCCTTGTGGCCATAAAACCAAAGCATAAAACAGAAGCAATATTATAAGAAATTCAGTAAAGACTACAAAAATATATGATAAACTTCTCAATTTGAAAGAATGTATAAACTAAAGAATGGATGGAAAAAATGGACACTGAAAAAAATAAAACACCAGTGGTAACAGAACATGCTCAAGGCAAAACAAGTTATTTTATTTAAAAGTATTTAAAGCTCACTGTTAATGACTATTGATGTATTTAAAGCATGGAAACAAAAGAAATTTGAGCTTTAACCATGTCTACTTTGAACTAAATATATTGGGGTATATTTAGATTTTCTTGAATAAATCAATTGTTATCTTTCTAAACAGATCTTGAGATACTGTGTGAAAATAAGACTGTAAATTTAGACAGCTGGTGAAACAATCATTTATGTATTTTTTTCACTTTCTGAATCCCTTTGTGTACCTACATGTTAGTAGTAACCTGTCTTTAAGTTTGCCAATGTTTCTGTGTCTTAAATTGCTCAGAACAGCAGGACACAGCACTGGGTAAGTAGAAAGAGTGGATGAGACTAAGTTTGCATGCTGGATCCCACTTCAGGTAAAGAAGGCTCAGCCCCTCTGTTCCCTGGGAATTAGCATCTTGAGCATATATAGAACCCACAGCATTGATATTGGTCTTAGATGGGGAACACGTGTACAGCCGTGGCGGATTCATGTTGATGTATGGCAAAACCAATACAGTATTGTAATTAGCCTCCGATTAAAATAAATAAATTTCAATTTAAAAAAAGAAAAGAAAAAAGAATAAATGAATGTATGTGCTTGCCCTTCACAGAGCCACCCTGGAGGGGCAGCTGGCCCATCCTGCTGAAACAGCCCATTTCTTGGGTCCCTGCTAATGTCACAGTGGTTCATGGATCCCAGTGCACCTCTGTGGGGATACATAAGACTCAACAGTTCTATATTCAGCTACAATGAATAGCGATGTTAGCTTTTCTTTTCACTCCAGCACATAAAGATACTTTATTTAGTAATGTGGCAGCTTGCATAGGGTGGAGAGAAAGGCTAAATCCTCCTGAATTGGGGCTAAAACAGTGAGAATTATATTTTTTCCCTCTCACAACTAAGTTTTATTAATTCTCTGACAGGAATACTTACTCTCTATGCATATTATGTTACATTATTTCACCCTAAAATTACTGCAATATTATCAATTCGAGCAGGATTGAGAATATGAAATATTAATAAGGTTACCACTCATCTAATTTTCAAAAGAATGTCTTAAATATAGGGCAGGAACACACTCCCAGAATAGCTTAGGGCTTCTGAGCACTGGAGAAGGACTCACAGAGCGGTGACATAATGACTTAGGCTATAAAATGAATGTGATCATATAAAATTCCAACAGGAGGTAAAAAAGAACTTTTGCTTCTAGAATATATATGTTTAGGGCAAACCAGAAGTCAGGAAAGAAGATGGTAATAAATTTGGTGTGATCGATTCCCAAGGCTAACTCGTGTGCTAAAAGAGGGTTGGCTGGATAGCTGCAGGACCTTGACTCAAGTTTAGATTCTGCCACCTAATATTGTATTAAGTTGGACAAAGTAATAAAGCTGAGCTTTAGTTTTTTTCACCCATAAAGTGTAATGAGAATACAATTGCCCCCTCACAGGGATGTTTCCATAAACAAAGAAGATTAAATGTACAATAAGCAGTTTGGAAACTTTAAGGATGTATACATTCTATTATTACTCATATGAGCATTATTGTATTTCTCTGTATTGAGTCATATATTCTTTAAAGTTTAATACCACTGTTTGTTCAAATGCTCATTCAGCTATTGTGTGACTATTTTCTGAGTACCTAATCATCTCCATGGTTTTATGTTCTTAATGCACATTTGAATGTTATAGAATAGGACTTCATGCATGTATAGAAAACGAAATTTAACAACAGCAAAAAAAAAAGAATTTAAACAGAGTTCAGGTTCTGAAATCTGATGGATCTGGGTTCAAATTCTGGATATGCTACATATGATCTGTGGAGAATCTAAATAAATTGCTCAAGTACATCTCAATTTTCTAACATGTAAAAAAGATAGGAATCAAATTATCTTCTTCATATGACTATCATGAATAGTAAATGAAAAATCACATAAAGTGCCTAAAGTAGTGTCTAACATGTAATTACTATTCAATCATCTTTGCTATTATTTTTATAATAATTATCACTAAATTGTATTTTTAAGCACAAACTAAAGATATGAGATAAACGTATATGAAATATATTGGGAGTCAATATAAATTATGTTTATTAGAAAAACTTAATTTTAACTTTACTAGACTTCATGGAATTTTTTTGAGAAATTTAAAATTATGTTTTGTTCATTTCTCATAAATTATATTACAGTTTTTTTTCTCTAGAGACAGTCCCAAAGCACTTACATTTCATCTTACAGGCAGTCATTCTGCAAGAAAAATAGCAGAGGAAAGTAATGAGGTTTCTCATTTTTATATTTCCTTATTTCTATTTCCTTAAAATTAATCATTACTCATATACTTGTCTTGCCTCTCTCCCTACCTCACCCCACTGGGATGTCCACACACAGAAAAGTACTCTTGGGTCTAATTCTTCTCTTTCCTACATTAAATACATTGACTCTTCTATAATTTCCCTAAGAAAAAGTCCCATATTTGAAAAATAGAAAAGACACAGCCTTTGGAGTCTGGCAGATCCAAAGCAGATCATTTTTAGAGCTGTGATCATAAGATATTAATGTAAGGCTTGAATTAACAATTATGTGAAGTTTAACCTATGACTACTGTTATAAGGTATGATGGATTCTGGTGACATAGATAATGAAGGAAGATGTTTTCCAACCTTCCAGGTAGATGATACTGAAATTTTATCATTTTGGATTCTGAAGGATGCTATCTTGACTGGCAACTGAATCCATGTGGTGAGGACTGAACAAGAATATGAGGATGATTTAAGACTAATGGTTTAAAGGTTATTTGTCAGCATATTAAACACCCCAGCATTAGCACACTGCATATATGGAATGATGCTTTCATTATGGGTAAATTCAGTTTTTAATCATGTCAAAGAGGGCAATAAGTCACATACTTCCTTCTATTATATTTGCTTGATTAATATTTAAGTAAGTTTACATTCCTGAACACATTTTATTTGAAAGAGAATAAGAGGAGGTTTTAATAATTTTAGATATTGTTATAAAACCTGATCCACTATTGAGACTTTCTCATAAATAATCTACATCAATAATATTTATTTGGATAATTGAAAATATTAACAGTTCAGTGATATTTTATCAGTTATATAACCATTAAGAGTTGAAGTTGGTATACTTGGATCTCTCAAAAGATAAAAAACTATCAAAGATTGAAATGCCATTTTAAAATTGCAATTATTTTTAAAGCAAATGTGTGATTATAAATTTCTTACTTTTTTTAAAATAATGCTACATAGAAATTTAATGTTTTTAATGATTCCTAGCCCTATTTTGAACATTGCTATTATTGTAGCATTTTTTCCATGTTTATTTTTTAGCTTTTAATTATTTTTTTCTTTTGAGGAACTGTTACTTCTGCCATTGTGCCTGCTTCTGAAAATGTCTTCCCCTCTTTTCTGATGTGTGTGTCCTTTTAATAGGCTAAGAAATTTTACTAAAATTTCATAAAAATTTAATATGCCTCAATTTAAAGAGACTTAGTAAGGTATTTAACAAACACCTGAGAAGTCATGAGCTTCATTTCAAGCACAGACATTTCAAAACTATTGTGAGAATAAATAATTTTTTAAATGTTATTTCTGTATCTTTTTTTCAAGTGCTCAGATTCCTGGAAGATCCTGTATACTTCTAAAGAACACAATAATTTTTTATCTCGAGTTATGCCACACCTTTTATCTCAGAAGTATATCTCTATGATCAAAAAGCAATAAACTCTTTACTTGAAAATCATGAATCAGTACTAAGGAACAGAGTGTTTAGACAATTTAATGAAGTTAATAGAGAGTTTTTTATAAGGTTTAAGCTGACATTTTTGAGGGCATCTTCCTCCTTCTAAGGTCCTACTCTGGGTCTCCTTGGAACATGGTAGGCTGTGGAAAAGAAAAACCCTGACATATGAAAATAGAGCCCCCCAAATTGGCTTGTGCCTCATTTTATCTCTATCACATTCTTTATGAATTCTTTACAGATTCTTTGCTGTAATACCTACAGCTTGACACAATTCTGGATCGATCACATAAACCCTTGGTTTCCATCTTTGCTAACTCTAATCTGTTAACCCCAGTAAGGTTTCCTTTTAAACTGCTTTTTAATTCCCCCATATATATGAGTTTCCATCCTAAACTTTCATTACTAATAAAGCTTTTGCCAACAAAGGTCCATCTAGTCAAAGCTATGGTTTTTCCAGTGGTCATGTATGGATGTAAGAGTTGGACTATAAAGAAAACTGAGTGCTGAAGAATTGATGCTTTTGAACTGTGATGTTGGAGAAGACCATTGAGAGTCCCTTGGCGTGCAAGGAGATCCAACCAGTCCATCCTAAAGGAGATCAGTCCTGGTTGTTCATTGGAAGGACTGATGCTGAAGCTGAAACTCAAATACTTTGGCCATCTGATGTGAAGAACTGACTCAGTTGAAAAGACCCTGATGCTGGGGAAGACTGAATGCAGAAGGAGAACGGGACAACAGAGGATGAGACGGCTGGATGGCATCACCGACTCAATGGACATGAGTAAATTCCAGGAGTTGGTGATGGACCGGGAGGCCTGGCAGTCCATGGTGCAGTCCATGGGGTTGTAAAGAGTCGGACACCACTGAGTGACTGAACTGAACTAAAGGCCTAATCCTTTGGCTAAAATGAAACAGAACTCATTTTTTCAGCAGTTATACTAGTGATATGTTACCATCTGCCACTGGAGTTTGGGTGATTGTTGTTGTTGTTGTTCAGTAGCTAAGTTGTATCTGAATTTTTGTGACCCCATGGACAGCAGCACTACAGGCTTCCCTGTCCTTCACTGTCTCCTGGAGTTTTCTGAAATCATGTCCATTGAGTTGGTGATGCTATCTAACTATCTCATCCTCTGCCATCAGCTTCTCCTTTTGCCTTCAACCTTTACCAACACCAGGGTCTTTTCCAATGAGCTGGCTTTTCACATCAGGTGGCCAAAATATTGGTGCTTCAGCTTCACATAAGTCCTTCCAATGAATATTCAAGGAATGATTTCATTTAGGATTGACTGGTTTGATCTACTTGTGGCCCAACTTTTAGATGATAGCATAGATCAAATAAATATAAGAAAGTGAGCAAAATGGAAACTGGGTCTTTTACTTGGGTAACAAGTAAAGTTCAAAGTGAGTTTGAATTCTATCAGTACATAAGCATGAAATATAAACAGCATGATACAACTCTCTGGGATTTACTTCCTTGCTGGCCGAGGGCTTTTGGTGTGCTGTAACTTTGGGGTTCAGGTATTAGGCAAAAATGTATAAAAGCTTGCAAAATCATAAGTACAGATTTGAAAAGCATTCAGTCTTTCTGGCTTGTCACAGTTACTTCGAATATTTGTCAATAGTCAATGGCACTCTAAAAAACAAGGCAAACCCAGGATGTGTGTGTGTGTGTGTGCTCAATCATTCAGTCATGTTCGACTCTTTGCAACCCCATGGACTATAGCCTGCCAGGCTCCTTTGTCCATGGAATTCTCCAGCAACAGTACTGTAATGGGTCACCATTTCCTCCTTCTGGGGATCTTCCTCACCCAGGGATCAAACCCACATCTTCTGCATTGGCAGATGGACACTTTACCACTGAGCCACCTGAGAAGCCCAGGGTAGTGCATAGATAAACTAGAATCCTAAAATAGCAAAACCAAACTCAACTGGAACTGAAACAAAATGTAATGTGCAGCGTTCATTTTCCTACACTGTTTTCTTAGGGAGGTGGAAGATTTGTTTGCTAACCCTGTGCTTGCCTTGGCTTGGATTATATAAAACACATGAAAAAGGAAGATACCCACTAAATGCATAAACGTTCCTCCAACATAGACATGCACACATAATGGAGTGCATGTGTACACTCACTAATAAAAACAAAAATACTTCTTTCCAAGATATTTTTACTCTTTAGGCATGTTTTTGTAAAGAGTTGAGGGAGGAATGTGATTTTGATTGAACTACTTCTTCAGAAGCAGTGAAGTCTCTTTCTGACTTACTTCACGCTACATGACAGACTCTAGGTCCATATACATCTCTACAAATGACCTTATTTGATTTCTTTTAAGGTAGAGTATATTCGGATTCATTGAATTGGACAAGGCTACGAACAAGCTAGTGGAGGTGATGGAATTTCAGTTGAGCTGTTTCAAATCCTAAAGGATGATGTTGTGGAAGTGCTGCACTCAGTTCAGTTCAGTTCAGTTGCTCAGTCGTGTTCAACTCTTTGCAACCTCATAAACTGCAGCGTACCAGGCCTCCCTGTCCATCACCAACTCCCGGAGTTCACTCAAACTCATGTCCATCGAGTCAGTGAGTCCATCCAGCCGTCTCATCCTCTGTTGTCCACTTCTCCTCCTATCCTCAATCCCTCCCAGCAGCAGAGTCTTTTCCAATGAGTCAACTCTTCACATGAGTTGGCCAAAGTACTGGAGTTTCAGCTTTAGCATCATTCCTTCCAAAGAACACCCAGGGTTGATCTCCTTTAGGATGCACTGGTTGGATCTTCTTGCAGTCCAAAGGATTCTCAAGAGTCTTCTCCAACATGACAGTTCAAAAGCATCAATTCTTTGGTACTTAGCCCTCTTCACAGTCCAACTCTCACACCCATACATGACCACAGGAAAAACCATAGCCTTGACTAGACAGACCTTTGTTGGCAAAGTAATGTCACTGCTTTTCAATATGCTATCTATGTTGGTCATAACTTTTCTTCCAAGGAGTAAGCGTCTTTTAATTTCCTGGCTGTAATCACCATCTGCAGTGATTTTGGAGCCCAGAAAAATAAAGTCTGACACTGTTTCCACTGTTTCCCCAACTATTTCCCATGAAGTGATGGGACCGATGCCATGGTCTTAGTTTTCTGAATGTTGAGCTTTAAGCCAACTTTTTCACTCTCCACTTTCAGTTTCATCAAGAGGCTTTTGAGCTCCTCTTCACTTTCTGCTATAAGGGTGGTGTCATCTGCATATCTGAGGTTATTGATATTTCTCCCAGCAATCTTGATTCCAGCTTGTACTTCTTCCAGCCCAATGTTTCTCATGATGTACTCTGCATTGAAGATAAATAATGAGGGTGACAATATACAGCCTTGACGTACTCCTTTTCCTGTTTAAAACCAGTCTATTGGTCCATGTCCAGTTCTAATTGTTTCTTCCTGACCTGCATATAGGTTTCTCAAGTGGCAGGTCAGGTGGTCTGGTACTCCCATCACTTTAAGTATTTTCCACAGTTTATAGTGATCCACAGAGTCAAAGGCTTTGGCTTAGTCAATAAAGCAGAAATAGATGTTTTTATGGAACTCTCTTGGTTTTTCCATGATCCAGAGGATGTTGGCAATTTGATCTCTGGTTCCTCTGCCTTTTCTAAAGCCAGCTTGAACATCTGGGAGTTCACAATCCATGTGCTGCTGAAGCCTGGCTTGGAGAATTTTGAGCATTACTTTACTAGTGTGTGAGATGAGTGCAATTATGTGGTATGCTGAGCATTCTTTGGGATTGGAATGGAAAGTGACATTTTCCAGTCCTGTGTCCACTGCTGAGTTTTCCAAATTTGCTGGTATATTGAGTGCAGCACTTTCATAGCATCATCTTTCAGGATTTGAAATAGCTCAACTGGAATTCCATCACCTCCACTAGCTTTGTTCATAGTGATGCTTTCTAAGGCCCACTTGACTTCACATTCCAGGATGTCTGGCTCTAGGTGAGTGATCACACCATATTTTTCCATGATCCAGCGGATGTTGGCAATTTGATCTCTGGTTCCTCTGCCTTTTCTAAAGCCAGCTTGAACATCTGGGAGTTCACAATCCATGTGCTGCTGAAGCCTGGCTTGGAGAATTTTGAGCATTACTTTACTAGTGTGTGAGATGAGTGCAATTATGTGGTATGCTGAGCATTCTTTGGGATTGGAATGGAAAGTGACATTTTCCAGTCCTGTGTCCACTGCTGAGTTTTCCAAATTTGCTGGTATATTGAGTGCAGCACTTTCACAGCATCATCTTTCAGGATTTGAAATAGCTCAACTGGAATTCCATCACCTCCACTATCTTTGTTCATAGTGATGCTTTCTAAGGCCCACTTGACTTCACATTCCAGGTTATCTGGCTCTAGGTGATTGATCACACCATTGTGATTATCTTGGTCATGAAGATCTTTTTTTGTACAGGTCTCCTGTGTATTCTTGCCACCTCTTCTTAATATTTTCTGCTTCTGTTAGATGCATACCATTCCTGTCCTTTATAGAACCCATCTTTGCATGAAATGTTACTTTGGTATCTCTAATTTTCTTGAAGAGATCTCTAGTCTTTCCCATTCTGTTGTTTCCCTCTATTTCTTTGCATTGATCACTGAGGAAGGCTTTCTTATCTCTCCTTGCTATTCTTTGGAACTCTGCATTCAGATGCTTATATCTTTCCTTTTCTCCTTTGCTTTTCGCTTCTCTTCTTTTCACAGCTATTTGTAAGGCCTCCCCAGACAGCTGTTTTGCTTTTTTGCATTTCTTGTCCATGGGGATGGTCTTGATCCTTGTCTCCTGTACAATGTCACGAACCTCATTCCATAGTTCATCAGGCACTCTATCAGATCTAGGCCCTTAAATCTATTTCTCACTCTGACTGTATAATCATAAGGGATTTGATTTATGTCATACCTGAGTGGCCTAGTGGTTTTCTCTACTTTCTTCAATTTAAGTCTGAATTTGATAATAAGGAGTTCATGATATGAGCCACAATCAGCTCCCAGTCTTGTTTCTGCTTCTCCATCCATATTGCACTCAATATGCCAGCAAATGTGGGAAACTCAGCAGTGGACACAGGACTGGAAAAGTTTTCATTCCAATCCCAAAGAAAGGCAATGACAAAGAATGTTCAAACTACAGCACAAATATACTCATCTCACATGCTAGCAAAGTAATGCTCAAAATTCCCCAAGCCAAGCTTCAATAGTATGTGAACTGTGAACTTTCAGATGTTCAAGCTGGATTTAGAAAAGGCAGAGGAACCAGTGACCAAATTGCCAATATCCATTGGATCATCAAGAAAGCAAAAGAGTTCTAGAAAAACATCTACTTTTGTTTTATTGACTACACCAAAGTCTTGGACTGTGTGGATCACAACACACTGTGGAACATTCTTCAAGAGATGGGAATACCAGACCACCTTACCTGCCTCTTGAGAAATCTGTACACAGGTTAAGAAGCAACAGTTAGGACTGGAAATGGAACAATAGATTCTGGAAAGAAGTATGTCAAGGCTATATATTGTCACCCTGCTTATTTAACTTATATGCAGAGTACATCATGCAAAATGCCAGGCTGGATGAAGCACAATCTGGAATCAAGATTGCTGGGAGAAATATCAGTAACTTCAGATATGCAAGTGACACCACCCTTATGGCAGAAAGTGAAGAAGAAATAAAGAGCCTCTTGTTGAAAGTGAAAGAGGAGAGTGAAAAACTTGGCTTAAAACTCAACATTCAAAAAACTAAGATCATAGCATCTGGTTCCATTACGTCATGGCAAATAGATTGGGAAACAACGCAAACAGTGAGCAGCTTTATTTTTGGAGGCTCCAAAATCACTGCAGATGGTGACTGCAGCCATGAAATTAAAAGACACTTTCTCCTTATAAGGAAAGCTATGACCAACCTAGACAGCATATTAAAAAGCAAAGACATTGTTTTGCCAACAAAGGTCTGTCTAGTCAAAGCTATGGGTTTTCCAGTTCATGTATGGATGTGAGAGTTGGACTATAAAGAAACCTGAGCACTGAAGAATTGATGCTTTTGAAATGTGTTGTTGGAGAAGACTCTTGAGAGTCTCTTGGACAAGGAGATCCAACCAGTCCATCATAAAGGAAATCAGTCCTGAATATTCGTTGGAAGGACTGATACTGAGGCTGAGACTCCAAATACTTTGGCCACCTGATGCAAAGAACTGACTCATTGGAAAAGACCCTGATGCTGGGCAAGATTGAAGGCAGGAGTAGAAGGGGATGACAGAAGATCAGATGGTTAGATGGCATCACTGACTCAATGGACATGAGTTTGGGTAAACTTCTAGTGTTGGTGATAGACAGGGAAGACTGGCATGGTGCAGTCCATGGGGTCGCAACGAGTTGGACATGACTGAGCGACTTAACTGAACCCATGTTTGTATTCCTGGAGTTGGAAATAACAACTCACTCCAGTATCCTTGCCTGGAAAATCCCATGGACAGAGGAGCCTGGTGGACTTCAGTCTATGGGGTTGCAAAGAATCAGGCACAACTGAGTGATTAAGACTCCCTCATTCGTATACCATTGTATATATGTACCACATCTTCTTTATCTCTTCATTTGCCAACAGACATTTATGTTGCTTCCATGTCCTGGTGATGATTTAGTCACTAAATCATGTCCAACTTTTGAGACCCCATGGGCTGTCGCCTGCCAGGCTCTTCTCTCCATGGTATTCTCCAAGCAAGAATACTGGAGTAGGTTGCCATTTTCTTCTCCAGGGGATCTTCCAGACCCAGGGATTGAACCCGGGTCTCCTGCATTGCAGGCAGATTCTTTTCTAACTGAGTTTTAAGGGAAGCCCTGGCTATTGTACATAGTGCTACAATGAAGATTGGGGTGCATTTGTCTTTTTGAATCATGGTTTTCTCCAGGTATATGTCCAGAAGTGGGACTTCTGGGTCACATGGTATTAATAGCTCTTAGAAGCATTAAGACCCCAATTTTTAAAAAAAGGATGTAGTTCAGCCTTGCTTGCTAAATATCATAAATGAAGACACCACAATGGGCTTTCAACTGGAGAATGGGTTTGTCTTGGTCCCTCCCTAACCCACTGCTGCTGCTGCTGCTAAGTCGCTTCAGTCGTGTCCAACTCTATGCGACCCCATAGACGGTAGCCCACCAGGCTCCCCCGTCCCTGGGATTCTCCAGGCAAGAACACTGGAGTGGGTTGCCATTTCCTTCTCCAATGCATGAAAGTGAGAAGTGAAAGTGAAGTCGCTCAGTCGTGTCCGACTCTTAGCGACCCCATAGACTGCAGCCCACTAGGCTCCTCCGTCCATGGGATTTTCCAGGCAAGAGTACTGGAGTGGGGTGCCATTGCCTTCTCTGCCCTAACCCACTACCCACTCCCAATTTCACAAAAAAAAAGTGTTTTTCTCGGGAAGATCCAATTTATGCAGAGCCAAGCGGGAAGCAGTCCCCTTGTCACCATCCCTTTGCCAGTATGCTAATAAACAATCTGTAAGGCTAATCTGCCTTCAAATTATTCTGACAGTTTGGAGCCTTACAGCGTGCTGTCAATTAAATAGCTTCATCTTCTCATTCCTTTGGAAGCCCTGAAGGAGGAGAGAGAAGCACCCTACCTAGTCACAACTGGAGATATTTTTGTACCTACAATCTTATACAGGCTTAATAAAATATGGAAGTTAGCAGGATGTTTAAAATAGGTGAAATGCATGAATTAAAAAAGTTCAAGTTTCTTAAAAAAAAAAAAAAAGAACAAAGCAGAATTGACTTGAAAATATTGAAACAGTGGAGGCCAAGTGTAACAAAAGAAACAGGTGGAATCTATATTTAGACATTCCTACTGGTATCTTGTATGATAACGCTGAATTTTTAAAACTTAGTGAAATGAATAAGAGATATTGGAAGAGAAAATTTAAATAGGACTAGGACATACAAGCTGACATTAGTACATCTATCAATTTCTACTATCGGTCTAGTCTAATTTTTGAATCCACTGAAGCTTTAAAATGAGGATCCAATCAGGCTAAAACTAATGAAGTTGATTAGTAATTACGTATCAGTCTCTTGTGAAAGGGAAATTCACTCAGTTGGGTCTGACTCTTTGCAACCCTATGGCCTGCCAGGCTCCTCTGTCCACTTGCCTGGAAAATCCCATGGACAGAGGAGCCTGGTGGACTTCAGTCTATGGGGTTGCAAAGAATCAGGCACAACTGAGTGATTAAGACTCCCTCATTCGTATACCATTGTATATATGTACCACATCTTCTTTATCTCTTCATTTGCCAACAGACATTTATGTTGCTTCCATGTCCTGGTGATGATTTAGTCACTAAATCATGTCCAACTTTTGAGACCCCATGGGCTGTCGCCTGCCAGGCTCTTCTCTCCATGGTATTCTCCAAGCAAGAATACTGGAGTAGGTTGCCATTTTCTTCTCCAGGGGATCTTCCAGACCCAGGGATTGAACCCGGGTCTCCTGCATTGCAGGCAGATTCTTTTCTAACTGAGTTTTAAGGGAAGCCCTGGCTATTGTACATAGTGCTACAATGAAGATTGGGGTGCATTTGTCTTTTTGAATCATGGTTTTCTCCAGGTATATGTCCAGAAGTGGGACTTCTGGGTCACATGGTATTAATAGCTCTTAGAAGCATTAAGACCCCAATTTTTTAAAAAAGGATGTAGTTCAGCCTTGCTTGCTAAATATCATAAATGAAGACACCACAATGGGCTTTCAACTGGAGAATGGGTTTGTCTTGGTCCCTCCCTAACCCACTGCTGCTGCTGCTGCTAAGTCGCTTCAGTCGTGTCCAACTCTATGCGACCCCATAGACGGTAGCCCACCAGGCTCCCCCGTCCCTGGGATTCTCCAGGCAAGAACACTGGAGTGGGTTGCCATTTCCTTCTCCAATGCATGAAAGTGAGAAGTGAAAGTGAAGTCGCTCAGTCGTGTCCGACTCTTAGCGACCCCATAGACTGCAGCCCACTAGGCTCCTCCGTCCATGGGATTTTCCAGGCAAGAGTACTGGAGTGGGGTGCCATTGCCTTCTCTGCCCTAACCCACTACCCACTCCCAATTTCACAAAAAAAAAGTGTTTTTCTCGGGAAGATCCAATTTATGCAGAGCCAAGCGGGAAGCAGTCCCCTTGTCACCATCCCTTTGCCAGTATGCTAATAAACAATCTGTAAGGCTAATCTGCCTTCAAATTATTCTGACAGTTTGGAGCCTTACAGCGTGCTGTCAATTAAATAGCTTCATCTTCTCATTCCTTTGGAAGCCCTGAAGGAGGAGAGAGAAGCACCCTACCTAGTCACAACTGGAGATATTTTTGTACCTACAATCTTATACAGGCTTAATAAAATATGGAAGTTAGCAGGATGTTTAAAATAGGTGAAATGCATGAATTAAAAAAGTTCAAGTTTCTTAAAAAAAAAAAAAAAGAACAAAGCAGAATTGACTTGAAAATATTGAAACAGTGGAGGCCAAGTGTAACAAAAGAAACAGGTGGAATCTATATTTAGACATTCCTACTGGTATCTTGTATGATAACGCTGAATTTTTAAAACTTAGTGAAATGAATAAGAGATATTGGAAGAGAAAATTTAAATAGGACTAGGACATACAAGCTGACATTAGTACATCTATCAATTTCTACTATCGGTCTAGTCTAATTTTTGAATCCACTGAAGCTTTAAAATGAGGATCCAATCAGGCTAAAACTAATGAAGTTGATTAGTAATTACGTATCAGTCTCTTGTGAAAGGGAAATTCACTCAGTTGGGTCTGACTCTTTGCAACCCTATGGCCTGCCAGGCTCCTCTGTCCATGGGATTCTCTAGGCAAGATTACTGAAGTGGGTTGCCATTTCTTTCTCCAGGGGATCTGCCAGACCCAGGAATAGAACCCAGGTCTCCTGCATTGCAGGCAGATTCTTTACAGACTGAGCTACAAGGGAAGCTCCATATTTTAGAGAAAAATTAATACACTTAATTTGTCCTTCAAGATAAAAGGAATATTTTAAAATGATAAGAATGGAATGATTTTTCAAAACATATCTACGCAATGAAGAGAGCACTTTTAAAAATGTTGTTTGGAGATGTTCAGAGTTAGGTTTGTTGTTTAGTTGCCAAGTCATGTCCAACTCTTTGCGACTCCCATGGGTGATCGCCGCCCAGGCTCCTCTGTTCAAGGAACTTCCCAGGCAAGAATACTGGAGTGGGTCACTGTTTCCTTCTCCAGGGTATCTTCCTGATCCAGGGATTGAACCCACATCTCCTGCATTGGTAGGTGGATTCTTTACCTTTGAGCCACCAGAGAAGCCCTTGGAGTTAGGTTACCACTTTCCAAAATTTACCTGAGTGTCATCTATGTACTTATCAATAAAGTGAAAGTGAAGTCCCTCAGTTTTGTCCTACTCTTTGTGACGCCTTGGACTGTAGCCTACCAGGCTCCTCCTTCCATGGGATTTTCCAGGCAAGAATACTGGAGTGGGTTGCCAGTTCCTTCTACAGGAGATCTTCTCAACCCAGGGATTGAACCCAGGTCTCCCGCATTGGAGGCAGATGCTTTACCGTGTGAGCCACCGGGGAAGTCTTCCATACTTATCAATATGAAGCCACTAAAGCAGATTTTCAAATCTGTTTCAAGACACTCTAAATGAAGAGTTTAGGAGGGTTTACGCCTAGTTGCTAAAAATATAACCATTTAACGCTTTCAAAATTGCTGGAATAACAGTTGGTGGACATAAGAAAAGAGAGAATTAGACAAGCTGAATTTTAACAAAATCCTTTTCATAATTGCTCAGATAAAGTTTAAAAATCAATAGTATGATTTGGTAAGTGTAGCTGATGACTTTTTGCATTTGGATCTTTGTGTCTGTGTAAGGTTATCATTCTTAACTATGAGAGCCATGAAAATCAAATGGATTAACTTCCACCCAAAAAATTTGTCCTACTATGTCACAAAGTATTATAGCAATACTTATCAGAATAATGTGATAGAATAAATAATATTTCTGGCACAAAAAGTAACTAAGATGTGTATAAGAGACAGATGTTGTGGAAGATGGGCTCTAGGGTGCATGGCTTTCAGTAGTTATGGTTCACAGTCTCTAGATGCGGGGTCCTTAACTGTGGTGCATGGGCTTAGTTGCCCCACAGAATGTAGAATCTTCTTAGACCAGGGATTGAACCCACATCTTCTGCACTGGCACATGAATTCCTCACCACTGGACCACAAGGGAAGTCCCTAACTGAGTGAGTTCTGTCAATGTTATAAGGAACAGAAGAATTGCCCAGTTGAACCCTGCCTGAATTTCTGGCCCTCAAAATGATGACTTAAAAAAAAGTAGTTGTTAATCTAAGTCACCAGGTTCTGAGGTAGTTTGTGATGCAACAATAAATAACCAGGCAGCAGTGTCTTGGTGAAAATCATCAGGCCTTGCTGAGCCTCTGTTTCCTGAAGAGGTTGTGTGAGCTGATCTTCATGGTATCATTTTGCTCCTCATCTCTACAATCTCTCTCCATCTCAGACCATTCACCTCCTAGTCCACACTGGAGCAATGGCTTCTGCTTTGTTATGAACATATGCATGTAATAATTAATAAAATATACCTATTATTTCAAAATAAATATGTATGCATATATTATAGTCACAAAACATTTTAATAATGGAGTGCTGTATTAAAAGTATTTGGCTATCATTTCTTTGTGAATTCAGTGGCATAACCATCTGTGCATACAGAATTGAGAAACATTATATTATTAAAACAGAAAATGTTATTCTCAAGGATTAGGAAGCAATATTGAGCTACTGCAAATTCATTTTATGAAGTATGTTTCTGTAATATTTAAGAAAGAAATAAATCCTGAGAGTATTCCCTTGTATCAAGAAGTCTGTTACATATCATTCATTACATATCATTTATTCATTCATTCAACAAATATTTATGGCAAGTCTACTATGTGGAAGACACTGTTCTGGGACCTGGGGGCACATTAGGGAACAAAACAGAAGCCTATAGCGCTTATACTCTAGAACCAGAGGATCAAGACTCAAAAGTATGAACATAAACGTCAAAAAAGCAACAGGCTGATATTCTGCTGGGGTGGGCTGGGGTGGCTGTACAGATTGTGAAAATATTGAATGATTTCTATGCTGCATGGTAAGTAGTTGTTAAAGTGTACCTCCTTCATCCTGGCCACTCTAGACCTCCCTGGAGAACTCCCAGGCTTCCTCTTTATTTTTTAAAGATTTATTTATCAATTTTATTGTTTGGCTATGGTGAGTCTTTGTGGCTGCACACAGGCCACCTCTAGTTGCAGCAGGTGGGGGGTACTCTTCGTTGCAGTGTGCAGGCTTCTTATTGTAGTGGCTTCTCTTGTTGTGGAGCACAGACTCCGGGCACTGAGGCTTCAGTTGTTGGAACCCACTGGCTCGGTAGTTGCAGTTCATGGGCCCTAGAGCACTGGCTCAGTAGTTGCGGCACGCCAGCTTAGTTGGGATCTTCCTGGACCAGGGATCAAAGCCATGTCCCCTGCAATGGCAGGCATATTCTTAACCACTGGATCACTAGGGAAGTCCCAGGCTTCCTCTTGACCTCAGCACAAGGACAAATTTCCCGCCCAGTAAGAACCTGGCAAGCATCCACTCTGATTGCTGGGATCATCACCCCTGTGTTATCCCCCGGTAAGTAAATATTTTGACTTTTACTACGGAGTAAGTTTATACCCAAGGTGATAGTCTATAAAAAGAGACCAGGGTGGGGGTAGAGAATCAAGAAGCTAGGAGCTTTAGGGGCAGGTTGTTAAGAGAGACCCTGGGAAGTAACATTTAGGCAGAGACCTGAGGGAAGAGAGAGGAGTGAACCACAAACATACCTGAATGAAGAGGGGAACCTAGAGCAAACAAGAAGGCTAGAGCTTTGAAGCTGAACACTCCACGGTTCAGGAGGGGCTACTTTCAAAACTGAAAATACCAGAAGTCACTTCAATTTTATAAAAATAATTAAAAATTTGGGTTTAGCTGTTGAATGAACCGAAAATCTTTCCACTCACCAGTCAAGTTTAATCTGAATTGTGCTTTAAAGAGAGCTTTTGGGACTTCCCTGGAGATCCAGTGGTTAAGACTCAGCGCTTCCACTGCAGGGGGCATAGATAGGTTCATCCCTGATCAGAGAACTGAGATCCCACTCATCACATGTTTCAGCCACAAAAAAAAAAAAAAAAAAAAAAGAAGGAAAGAAGAAAGAAAGAAAAGATGAAATCAGTCCTGAGTGGACTGTTTTTGGTTGTTTCTAAAACTCTTGAACTCAAATTCAGAATACCAAGGCTATCTTTTATAGCAAAGTTTGATGTTTTTCTATTGCATCCTGTCGCATAGCTTCCTCTTTGGTGAAACATAGAGCCATTTAATATTACGCAATTGTGTGTACTTTATTTCCTTCATTCAGTAAATGTATATTAAGCACGAACAGTTAGGAGCTGGGAATGTCAAAGACTCTGGAAGTCCCCCTGTTTTTTAGGTTTTAGCAATTTAGTTGGCGAAACAGTTATGTAAATAGATAAAACAGAGTAAACAGTGGTATATACAAAATGTACATTTAGAATGCCAAGTAATGCTGACTTTCCTCTCATTTTTTTTCTGCTTAATTAATATTTTTTCCTGTCACTTTTCATTATTTTCAATAGAACATAAACCTGAGAATGCAATGTGCCAACCTCATATTTTATTATTTTAAAATTACTTTGAACACCAAAGCAAATAATTCATAGAGTTAATGAGATTTAAAAAAGGAGAGACCTGTGGCCTGTAGAAATCCCTTAACTTTAAAATTTTTTTTGATATAATATTTTTTTGTTCCATTTTAGGTGAGTTAGACATAACAAAATTAAAGAGTATACAGAATCTTATAAAGCATGATGATCTGAAACAGTCAAACGGTTTAATAATCAAATTATTTTATTTGCGTGGCCATTGGCACTAACCACGAGATGGCTAGTCTTCATTCACCCCGCCTCTCTTTTTTTTTATCCCTAGTGGCTCCATCCTTTAACATAATGGAATGCATTAACTACCTACTCTAGAGAATAAGGAGGAAATTTGCACAGTTTTTACCACATCCATCGTCATATTGAATATTTGCAGAGTCACACACTTTTACTTTCATGCCAGTCCTTTTGTGTCCCTCCAGTTGAGACACAAATATGTGTTTTTTATTATTTCTTTGTATCTTCTGCACTTTACTTTCATCAAAAGCCTGTTGATTCCCAGAGCTTCAGGTTTTCCCTGTCTCAGAGAAGAGGGAAAAAACACAGTTCCTATGGGATAAAGGCATTGTCACTTTGCCGGTGTTCTTCCATAACACTGTTGTTTAGTTGCCTACCAGAAAAATCACAATTTTGTATGCCTTTGACTGGACGGAAGAAAGGAAAGTAAAGAAATGTAAGTTTCTGGTAGAAGTAAATTTGGGCTGACCTTGTGAAACTGGCACATTCGTTTACCTCTGCTGCTGTTGCTAAGTCGCTTCAGCCGTCTCTGACCCTGTGCAACCCCATAGACAGCAGCTCACCAGGCTCCTCTGTCCCTGGGATTCTCCAGGCAAGAATACTAGAGTGGGTTGCCATTTCTTTCTCTGTCGTTTACCTCTACATCCATGCTAATCCCAAAAGTCTTCTATGAATACATTTCCTCTAACCCAGTATACTCTAGAACCATAACGATCAACGTGTGGAATGGAACCAGCAACACAAGCATCATCTGGGAACCATGGGCACTGCAAACCCAAGCCTCCACCTTAGACCTACTGAATGGGACACTCTGGGGATGGGGCCAGAAATCTGAATTTTAACAAGCCCTCCAGAGGGTTCTAATGTGCACTCAAGTTTGAGGGCCACTGAGCCAGATTACCGAAAGTACACAGCCACATGTGAGTTAACTGTATCCTGTTGGTTATCTAATTTCATGCCACCTAATCTTTTATGCAATAAATAACCTTAAATTATATACCAGGTATCAGAACCATTAACTCCCCTTACAAATTTTATCAAAGATCCTTTAGACTCATCACACTGGGTCATCACAGTGATTACAATTAAAGGGGCACAATATTCAAAACTTCACATTTTTTCACAAAACTAAATGCAATTTGTCTACGTTGTACAAAGGCCAGCGAATAAACGCTACACTATGATTTGTAATTTTAGAATTTAGTTTCAGATTATTTCTTAATTTGAATTACGGGTATGCTTTCATTACTCATAAAAATTATGTTTCTATTTTCTGTGATTCTCAAGAAATTCAAAATTAAGTTTAATTCATGCAATGCTGAAATATAAAACAGAGATTTCAATTAGTTGTATTTTATAATCAGTCATTAAATAATCTTTTAAACAAATACTGGATTTGAGTGTCATTTCCTCCTCCAGAGGATCTTCCTGACCCAGGAATTGAACACTCATCTCCTGCACTGGCAGGTGGACACTTTACCACTGCACCACCCGGGAAGTCTATTAAATAATCTTTTAAACATATGCAAAAGTTTAAATATTTTATGAAAACTTAGTAAATATAGCATAGGGAAAGTTTCTATTATATATATATTTACTTATAAATGTGTGTGTGTATATACATGCTGCTGCTACTGCTGCTAAGTCGCTTCAGTCGTGTCCGACTCTGTGCGACCCCATAGACGGCAGCCCAACAGGCTCCCCCGTCCCTGGGATTCTCCAGGCAAGAACACTGGAGTGGGTTGCCATTTCCTTCTCCAGTGTATATACATACATATATATATATGCTAATTGTTGTTTAGTTGCTAAGTCGTGTCAGACTCTTTTGTGACCCATGGACTGTAGCCCACTAGGCTTCTCTTCTTCTTCTCAGGCAAGAATACTGGAGCAGGTTGCCATTTCCTTTTCCAGGGGATCATCCCCACCCAGGGATCAAACCCATGTCTCCTGCTTTGGCCGGTGGATTCTTTACCACTGGGCCACCTGGGAAGCCCTATATGCTAACATATATGTGCTGATATATATGTTGCTACATGGGAAAAATAAAAAGACCAGAAACTTGAGGCCAAGATGATCTTACTATTTTGGTACTCCAAAGAAACAAAAGTTCTAAGAAGCTACAAGTGAAAATTACTTGTTATACGAGGAAGTGTTTAAGATAAAGAAAAGCAAAAATTATGGCTTAATTTTAACCCAGAATTTAAAATGGACGTGGGCTTCCCTGATACCTCAGGTGGTAAAGAATCTACCTGTAATTCAGGAGATCCCGGTTTGATTCCTGGATCAGGAAGATCTGCTGGAGAAGGGATAGGCTACCCACTCCAGTATTCTTGGGCTTCCCTTGTATCTCAACTAGTAAAGAATCTGCCTGCAATGCAAGAGACGTAGGTTCAATCCCTGGGTTGGGAAGGTCCTCTGGAGAAGGGAAAGGCACTCCAGTATTCTGGCCTGGAGCATTCCAGGTTACAAAAAGTCGAACACGACTGAGAGAATTTCACTTTCTCTTTAACATGGACTGAACAACAACAGCATAAGACAAAGTTACCCAGTGAAAATGTTCATAGTGATTTTTCTACAGTAATGAGTAATGACAGTACATTTTCTTTATTTTATTCTTGTCCATATTAAAAGTATAACAAAACATATATGGCATTTATAATAAGGGACAAAACAGTATCTTAAAATAAATTGTCAATCTGAATGCTATGCTAAATTATCTCATACACAGAAGAACAATTTCAATTCAGATGAGAACCAGTAAAGGCTAAAAGAATGTGAAATGAGTTATAAATGTGATTGAGTTATAAATGTGATTGAGTTAGAAACATAACTTTGTAGATGTTATTAAGAGGATAACTATTATGTGGTTGTGGCCAGTGTCTCCTAGATTTATCCCTGTTATTTTTCCTTCTCTTCAATTTATTGCTTCTATTGTCTGTATCTCATCTGATAAAGGAAAAGTGAAGATTGTTGTGCTGTCCTTAGTCACTTAATTATGTCTGACTCTTTGCAACCTCACAGCCTGTAACCCACCAGGCTCCTCTATCCATGGGGATTCTTCAGGCAAGAATACTGGAGTGGGTTATCATGCCCTCCTCCAGGGGATCTTCCCAACTCAGGGATCGAACCCAGATCTCCCACATTACAGGCAGACTCTACCATCTGAGCCACCAAGGAAGCCCCAGAATACTACAATGGGTAGCCTAGCCTTTCTCCAGGGGATCTTCCCAACGCAGGAATCAAACTGGGGTGTCCTGCATTGCAGGGGGACTGTTTACAAGGTCAGCTACCAGGGAAGCCCTTGTTCCTAGTTAAATAAAAGAAAATCGAATTAAATGTAATACTTTATTTACTGAAACGTTGATTTGTTGAGAATAAATGCTTGACCTGTAGCTTAATGTGCTTAATGTATATGTAAATATAGAGTAGCCTATCATCAAACATGCACTATTTAACACAGACCAAAACACTCAAACACTACTTATGAGATCCATCAGTTACTTGTCTTGAAATTACACAATTTTTACTTGGATAGAAATTTATATTTAGAAGATTTTGCAAATGCCATCCCAAAACACTTATACAGTGGCACATCTCATGTGCCTTAGTATTTTTCTTCTGGACACAAGGAACATTCAGACATTCAGCAAACTAACACAGCACAGGATATTAAAAAAAAAAAAAAAAAGGGTGCTTACAAGTCAAAAAACAGCCAAATCTGCTGATAACCCAAAAGGTCAATGCAGCCTGCATTTACACACTTGCAAAATCTTTCTCTTTGGTAGTTTGGTCTGTCTTATCATAGCCAGATAAAGTCAATGTCAAAATATAGTCAACCATGGGAAGGTCAACAAATCAAGAAGAGATTCTAGGAAACAAACAATCAAATTAAATTTCAAACTTTGAAGTTTTCCAAAGTGATGAGGACCTAGGGGGGGAAAAAATCATAAGCTCCTTATTTGCTAGTTTCTTGGAGCAAATTCAATTATTAAAGGTGACTGACATATTGAGTAGTTCCTGAAAGAGTTGTTTAATTCAGAAATGCAATGAAACTTTTAGCAGGGATCTGGGGGATTTCAATTTATTCAAGTATTAAGTGTTCTTTTTCTTTTTTTTTTTTTTTTTAAATCAGGTGCTTTTTCATTGAGAGGTACATGTATGCTTAGCCATGTCCAATTCTTTGCAAACTCCATAGACTGTAGCCCGCCAGGCTCTTCTATCCATGGAATTCTCCAGGCAATTCTCCAGGAATGGGATGCCATTTCCTCTTCCAGGGGATCTTCCCAACCCAGGGATTGAACCCAGGTCTCCTGAGTCTCCTGCATTGCAGACAGATGCTTTACCACTGAGCCACTGGGAAAGTCTCTTTCATTGAAAGAGTCGATGCATTTATCTGAAAAAGTCCCTTCTCACTCATTCTGAGAGCCTAGAAAATATTTCACTTTCTTTTTTAGTATTTCTTTTCCCCCTTTACCTATTAAATCACCATTGAGAACTAATTCAGTCATTGGGGGAAACTATTTTCTAACACGGAAGTTATGGACTCAGTTAGTTATTCATCCATCACTTTGAGTGGAGCAGACATTCTAGGTTTTAAGTGAAATATTAATAGAGTCTACTTATTCAACATGCATTTTTCAAATTTTGATGTGAGACTGAAAATAAGTAAAGCTAACTCAATGCTTAATTCTTGAATCATTGAACATATTTTATTTTGTCAACAAATATTTAATAAACCACCTGGTAATACATAATAACACATTTGATTTGGTCCAGAGTATGCTTGAATTTTGCCAGTTTTTATATGTATCTGAAAAGATTATTAAAATGCAAAAAAATGGATAAAACCACTATAAAAAATATATCAACATCTAAATTAAAAGAAAATACCTCTATTTCTGAGGTAATTATTCTGTATGCTTTAGTTTTCTGAGCCTTCTTTGGCAGAGTCGAATCATTTCCCGCAGGTATATCAATAGACAGAGCAGGAAAACATCAATGCAATGACAATCATTTGGCCCTGGTGGTAAAGAACCACCTGCCAATGCAGGAGACACAGAGACACGGGTTTGATCCCTGGGTTGGGAAGATACCCTGAAGTAGGAAATAGCAACACACTCTAGTATTCTTACTTGAGAAATCCCATGGACAGAGGAGCCTGGCGGGTTACAGACCATGGGGTTGCAAAGAGTCGGACATGACTGAACACACACACACACACACACACACACACACACACACCCCACTGATACATTTATATCCATCAACGACCAGGTCCTTGACAAATACAAGTCAACACCAGAATTTCTCAGGTATCCATGCATATATGTAATTATGTAGAACCTTCAGCCTTTTCTTTCTTTGTTCTTTTGATAGATGTTGGAATTTGCTAATAAATTAGTCCTTCAGTTCAATCAGTTCAGTCACTCAGTCGTGTTCGACTCTCTGTGACCCCATGAATTGCAGCTCACCAGGCCTCCCTGTCCATCACCAATGCCCAGAGATCACTCAAACTCACGTCCATCGAGTCCGTGATGCCATCCAGCCATCTCATCCTCTGTCGTCCCGTTCTCCTCTTGCCCCCAATCCCTCCCAGCATCAGGGTCTTTTCCAATGAGTCAACTCTTCTCATGAGGTGGCCAAAGTACTGGAGTTTCAGCTTTAGCATCATTCCTTCCAAAGAATACCCAGGGCTGATCTCCTTCAGAATGGACTAGTTGGATCTCCTTGCAGTCCAAGGGAATCTCAAGAGTCTTCTGTCATCCACAATTCCAAGTTCAGATATGTTCTATCAAGCAATACAGAAAAAAAGAGGGTGGGATTACTATTCATATCTATCTTCAAGCACAATCAAGCAAATTAGGAATTTACAACATCTTCAAAGATGTCATCATTTCAAAAATATGAATTCATATTTGCATATGCCAAAAGAAACATCCAGTAGCAAATTCTGAAAAATAAAATGAATAAGCAACATCTGACTTTTCCAGAGACATTTGCAGGATAAAATAAGAAGATGCATATAGAATTGCTATACTGGTGCAGTATCATTTCTATGTTGTATTCTAGTTCAAGAATGATGTGACAATTCCTTGTCTTGTGTTCTGACTATATTCACTGAGTAGTGGTAATATTTTTCTGTGCATAGAACTTCTGAACTTTGCATGAATTGAGACTCTGAAATATGAGTCAGTGAAGAGTTGTCAAAATTAGTGGCTAAGTGAATAATAATACTAGTGACATACATGTCTCTTTGAGACTAATTGTGCTCACAAAGGTCACAGAACAGCAATAGCAGTCATGGCCTTTGGTCTCTACCAACTTACATGGATTAGCCTGTAAGTTAAAAGAAGCATGAAATTTTGATAACATAATGTAAAGAAATTATTATTGAAGTATAGGAGATTTACAATGTCTTGCTAGTTTCAGGCATATAGCATATTCAGTCATATATATGTATATTCCTCTTCATATTACTTTCCATTATAAGTTATAAAATATTGAGTATAGTTCCTTGTGCTATAAAGTAGGTTTTTGTTGTTAATAAATTTTATGTACAGTAGTATAGATCTATGCTGATCCCAACCTTCTAATTTATCCCTCCTTTCTGCTTTTGTAACCGTATGTTTATTTTCTATGTCTGGGAGTCTCTTTTGTTTTGTAAGTAAGTTGATTTCTTTTTCTTTTAGATTTTACCTATAACCAATATCATATAATACTTATTTTTCTCTATCTGTTTTACATTATTTAGTATGTTAATTTCTAAGTCCATCTATGTTGCTTCAAGTAGCAGTACTTTATTCTTTTTTATGACTGAGTAACACTCCATTGCATATATGTACCCCAATTTTTATCTGTTTATGGACATTTGGGTTGCTTCTATACTTTGGTTACATAATTTAAAATAGCATCAGGGCAGTCAGTCAGCTATTTAGGTATCAGCAAAAATGTGCTAAGGCAGAGTTTTATGCCAAGGAAACTGCACGGAACAAGAAAGTAGGTAGCTTCCCTGAAAAAGATCAAATTCTACTTGGGGAAGGGAACAGAAATAATAACAAAAGAGATAATAAATTTAGACAAATTTAAATCATTACTGGTGCTCTGAAGCAAGGAATTAGTGTAATAGCAAAAAGTGATTAATGAAGAGCAATCATTTGCTAAAGTTGTCAGGTGTGGTTTTTGAACTGAACCTGAGGATCAGCCCAGCTTCTTCTCTGCTCTGTACCCTATATTTTAAAAAATATCCCTAACCTACGGGAAATGATTCTCAATGTCAAAGAATCTCAGTGGAATTCTCTGCCTAGGACTCTATTCATTTCTGAGTTTAGTAAATGAATACAATGAAATAATATACAATAAATAATATTATACTAACTTTGATCTGAACACTTTGTAAGGTCCTTTATATATATTGTGTATAGTCTTTATTGGAATTACATGAAATAAATCTTATTAACATTGTTACTCAGACCACACTGAGACTGGGAGAGGAATGAAGATCTGTCCCTGGGTTATACGGGTAAAACATAGATTTGAACCAGGTCTCTGACTCCGGTGGGGCCAGTGATAAAGAAGACACCTACCAATGGAGGAGACATAAGAGGTGCCAGTTCCCTCCCTGGGTAAGGAAGACCCCTGGAGGAGAGCATGGCAACCCACTCCAGTATTCTTGCCTGGAGAATCCCATGGTCTGAGGAACTTGGTGGGCTATAATGCCTAGGATCCCACAAAGTCAGACAGGACTGAAGCAACTTAGTGTGCAGGCACGTCTGACATCTAAGCTTGAATTATTTTTTGATACTCCACGTGAATAATTCTATTCTACATGAATCATTATCCACAAAACTTTGGATCTGTATTTTTTTTCTGGTGTATTTTTTTTTTTTTTAATAACACTGTTGTTTCTCTATTTTGGTCCCTTTCCTGTTTGGAGCACCCTCCCTCCATTGCTTTGAGTCATGACAGCTAACTTCAGACTGGCTGGGCAGACTAAGCTGTCTTGGTTGAAAATGTCTGGAATTTCTTATGTTCCCCCTTTTCCCCCCGAGACCCACAGCTAATAATAGAGTGATATAAGGCACAGAGGTCCTCAAGAAAGAACATCTCAAGGGCTACTCTTACACTTCAGAGCTACCCTGCTGCTGCTGCTGCTGCTAAGTCACTTCAGTCATGTCCGACTCCGTGTGACCCCATAGACGGCAGCCTACCAGGTTCCTGCGTCCCTGGGATTCTCCAGGCAAGAGCACTGGAGTGGGTTGCCATTTCCTTCTCCAATGCAAGAAAGGGAAAAGTGAAAGGGAAGTCGCTCAGTCGTGTCCGACTCTTAGCGACCCCATGGACTGCAGCCCACCAAGCTCCTCCGTCCATGGGATTTTCCAGGCAAGAGTACTGGAGTGGGGTGCCACTGCCTTCTCCACAGAGCTACCCTAGTATTGGCTAAGTCGAGACTGCAGCTCATAACATATTTGCATGGTTCCCTTCCCCGTTTCCTGCCTTGTTTCCCTCACTTGTTTAGCCACTCAGTTGTGTCTGATTCTTTTGTGACCCAACAAACTGTAGCCTGCCAAGCTCCTCTGTCCATGGGATTTCCCAGGCAAGAGTACTGGAGTGGGCTGCCATTTCCTTCTCAGGGGGTCTTCCCCAACCCCCAAGGATCAAACCTGCATTTCCTGCATTGGCAGATTGATTCTTTACTACTGAGCCACCAGGGAAGCCCTTCCTCACTTACTTATAGCTTCTCCTGAAATGTCTCCCGCAATAGATCATTGCAAAAGAAATTCAACTTCAGGCTCCACTTCCAAGGAACCCAACTTAAGACATTTAAGCAACAAATATTTATTGAACACCTACTTTGTGTCAGATTTTGAGCTAAACTGCCAGGATTCAGAAATCAACATACTATGGTTCTTTCTTTCTTTCCAGGATTGTATTTGGGGGAGGGACAGTTTGTAGACAGCTAATGAAATATGAAAAAAAAACATAAGAGAGGAGCTTTGTCAAAAAAAATGACATGGGATCAAAGATAAGAGCATAGCCAGCTGTGTCTGGAGTGGGAGAGAAAGCAGTAAGATAATGAAAGACTTTGCAAAGAAGCTCATGAATGATAAATAGGAATTTATCAAATTGATAAATATAGGAAGGGTTTAAAGGGAAGAGGAATGTTCTTGTGGAAAAATGTATTGACATTAAAAAAAAAAAAAAAACAAGGCAAGACTGAGGGACTCTCAAGCCATTTTGTAAATATGTGTTTTTACATGAGACATTAATCATAAAAGACATGATATTCTAAAGAGTTTGGATTGTACAAAATAAAAATCATCAAGGATGCAAAGGAAAAATGCAAAAACTACAAAGCTAGCACACATGCAATATGTCTTTTGTGAATACTGGATCTTCTATTTGTGTGAATTTAATTGCTGACTTAGGACCCAGTGGTATTTTGCGTGCATGCTGCATGCTAAGTCACTTGGATTAGAACCAAGCAGGCTTCTCCGTCCTTGTGATTCTCAAGGCAAGAATACTGCAGTGGGTTGCCATGCCCTCCTCCAGGGAATTTTCCCAACCCAGGGATTGAACCCAAGTCTCTTCTGTATCCTGCATTGGCAGATGGGTTCTTTATCATTCGTGCTACCCGGGAAGCCCCAACAGCATTTTACAAAGTGTAATCGATTCATAAGGAGATATGTATTTCCTAACTCTATGTGTGTGTGTGTATGTGTTAGCTGCTTAGTCATGTGTGACTTTGTGACCCCATGGAATGTAGCTTGCCAGGCTTCTGTCCATGGAATTCTCCAGGTAAGAGTACAGGATGGGTTGCCATTCCCTCCTCCAGGGAATCTTCTTGACCCAGGGATCAAACCCAGGTCTTCCACATTTCAGGCAGATTCTTTACTGTCTGAGTCACTAGGGAAGCCCTGTAACTCTCTATAATGTGACTAGAATTCTGTGAGTCAGAAACTTCCTAAATTTCCTGTTTGTGACTGAGTACACTGCATTTTCAGGATGCTCTGCTTAAGCCTACTGCTTCTTTAATATCTGTGTGGAAGTTTGCTATTGTAGGTCTATAGCAAGATGCTTTTATGAAGTTCGCACAAGATCACGTAGCTGCTAACTTGGTAACAGTTCAAATTATCTGTCATGTTCAGTTATTTTTATAGTCAAGTGTGCATCATTTGACCAAGTGAATCTGGCAGTGATTTGATTTGGTCATTACAAAAGGCTAAAAATACCCCATCTGACCTGCAGTGAACCATTTACTCTAGTCATTAAATTATGGCCGTTTTTTCATTGTTGTTTTCCATTGTATATATGAAGCAAGGTCAGCACTGGGGAGAAATTATGATATATGCAATATCCTTCTTCACTTTCCTGCCTCTAGGAGTCTTTAGCCAAGCAGCTCATTGTTTTGGAAGTTTTCATTCTCATCCACTTTCGTCTAAATACTTTGCCCAGGCTTCAGGAGCAGCAGAAGGAAACCTGTCAAACTGGCATAGAAATAAGAAGGACTGATAAGCCTGGAGACTCTTTGCAGGGGTAAGTAGGATGCGTATAGTGCAGTGATAGTAGAAAGTTTACAACAGCTGTTTCACATTCAAGACCATGAGGGAAATTCCACATTTATTCCTGATAATACTATGTAAGCTATTTGATAAGTGAGTTTCATTTAGTTGACAAAATCTTTCAAAACACATAGCCCATACAACAAAAGGCAAAAAGCAAGGATTGTAAAAACAATGAGAAAATCTCCAGTGGGAAGATTGTTAGCCTAGGAACTTGAAGAAGGAGTGGCTTATCTCAACTAAGTCACTTAGATCTGTAACTTTATGTAAGTCACATAATGTCCCCCAAACTTACATCCCCCTTTATTGGCAATGTGAAGATAGTATCACTCATCTAAGCTGGCCCATTTAGCTGTTATAAGGATAAAATGAGCTCACATACATTTATTTTATATATTGGAAAGCTCATGGAAAATATGCTCCATCCAAGGTTGTAACTTTGGCTGCAGATCCCCTCTGCCTGTGGGAGGGCTTTCTGCAGCCCTCTCTGTACCTTGCTCATGTGTCTTGGGTGATCATTTGTTGTTGCTCAGTTGCTAAGTTATGTCTGACTCTTTGTGATCCCATAGGCTGGCAGTTTGCCAGGCTTCCCTGTCCTTCACTATCTCCTGGAGTTTGCTCAAATTCATGAGCAAACTCCTGCACTACCCTCCTTCTCTTTTTCTGCCTTCAATATTTCCCAGCATCAGGGTTTTTCCAATGAGTCAGCTCTTCACATCAGGTGGCCAAAAAATTGGAGTTTCAGCTTCAGCATCAGTCCTTCCAAGGAATATTCGGGGTTGATTTCCTTTAGGAGTAACTGGTTTGATCTCCTTGCAGTCCAAGGGATTCTCGAGTCTTTTCTAACACAACAGTTCAAAAGCATCAATTCTTTGGCAGATCAACCTTCTTGATGATTCAACTCTCACATCTGTACATGATTAATGGAAAACCCATAGCTTTATTATAGGGATTTTTGTGGGCAAAATGATGTCTCTGCTTTTTTATATGCTGTCTAGATTTCTCATAGCTTTCCTTCCAAGGAGCAAGCATTTTTATGAAGCTCAATATTTAAGTTGTTTAAAAAAATCTTGTCCAGAACTTCCCTGGTGGTCCAGTGGTTAAGAATCCACCTGCCAATGCAGGGGACACAGGTTGAATCCCTGCTTTGGGAACTAAGATCCTACGTGTTGCAGGGCGACTAACCACAACTACCGAAGCCCACATGCCCTCGAGCCTTTGCTCCACAACAAGAGAAGCCACCACAGTGATAAGCCTGAGGACTGCAACTAGAGAGTAGCCCCCATTCACCCCAACTAGAGAAAGTCTGCTTGCAGCAACGAAGATCCAGCATAGCCAATAAATCTTAAAAAAAAAAAAAAAAACTCTTGCCCATGTGCACGAGAGACTTTGTATTAAACATTTTCCATGAGAATGTGCATCCAACGCTTTTTATTCAACATTTATTTAAAGCAGCAGGGCTGTATAATTCACATAAACTACCATATTCTTTTGGCAAGATGGTGAATAAATTTGAATATGCCATTGTTTTGTTCTATTTATATACCCAGAGAAAGAATGAGAAGGAGAGGGTCCTTATACAACTCTTAAAACAGAAAGTGAATGTTTTTGAGGTTAATTTCAAACAAATTGTGTTAAGCATCCTCATGAAATTATACTCAAGGAGAGTCTGGTATTAGGTGATTTTAATGTATCTCTCCTTCCCTTGAGCTTGTTTTATGTGATTTCAGCTATCCTCCTGATTTTTTGTTGTTGTTTTGACAAGATGAATAAAATACGCTTTATGACCAAATCCATGTATGTTTTGGACTGCTTCACTCAGAGATGCTTGGGGGAACTTAATCAAGAGAGCTTTTATAGAGTTTAATATAGAAAATAAAGCTGAGAAAGTAAGCACTGATAATAAATTATCTTGAAATTGAAGTAAATCCTTTTTATCTGTCTGTCTATATCTAATTTCTCTCATTTTCATGTGAAAGAGGATGCTGCTTTGAAGAAAAAGATTTGTTATCTTCAGGTTTAACATACTTATTCTGATTTTCCAAGCATTGGGATAATGACATCATGGCAATGATTATGGTCTTTTGTTATTCACCACCCAAATTATTACTTCTGCCTCTGACTTTTGAATGTTTGCTGAAGAAATTTTCATATTTCCAGCAAATCATCAGTATTCCTGAACACCATCTAGACTGCACACAAATGAGAATATGGGGACAGAAAGAGTCAGTTGGAGTGACAGTCTACATTCTCCAGCAAATTGCTAATTGCTCTACTCTGAAAATTGAGTCTAATAGGCCATGATGGCAATGGAGTTGGAAATCATAGGCCAAAAAGAAACCTAGCCACAGCTTTGTTTTCCAGACATAATTCCAAGAAGTTTCTAACCCTTTTGACTTTTGTTTCTTTTACCATGAGAGGACTTCTGCTCTTGTTAAAAGTTTGAAAACTCCAAAGCAGCCTTTTATCTTTGTCTCTTCCTCAGAAGAGCTTTTCTTGTAGAAGCATCATCAAATTAGGGTGGGCACAGACTACCCAAAATAGGTTCATCTGGGTTGAAGAATAAAGCATCATCACTGTAGCATTTTACGTGGTTTTACCTTATTTGGTAATTTAAGCTTCAGTTTCACTGATAACATCTTGTTCTCCCTAGAGCCAGGGTATGCAGATTTGGGTCCAATTTCTTTTTTTTTTTTTTTTCCTACCAACAATTCCAGTCCTAGTAGCTACTCCACATCCTACACATTCACCAGAAAGGGTGGCATTAAAACGAGAAGTACCTCCTTGGCTTTCAGGTCTGCGCTTGTTGAATTTTAAGCTGCATCAAGTGGTAACAGAGGTAATTCAAAAAACAAACTTTTCCCTGAAACCAGCTTCATCAGAGAATAGTTCAGCACCATTGCTGTAATTTACACCCCTGTCTTTACAAATCCCTTCTATATCATTTTCTGTTTAGTTTAAAAGCCTAATGTGAGTTCTGCTGAATTAGACCTGAATCCCTGGGCCATGGTGTTTCAGCTCACATCTGCCCTAAGCACTGTATGGGAAAGCAGCCGCCACCAATGTCAATAGAGTGCTATAAAGATTAATGGGGCCCCTGAAAAACAACAAGGACTTTGAGTGATTTCAGGGATTTTGGACTCCAAAAATCAATTTCCCTGAAAATGCCCTTGCTAATTTAACTGATAGCATTTGACACCCCTCTTACACACTACAAGCTGTAAGTAGGTAGAAGAATTAAGACTTCATTTTGACCAATGAGATAAATTAATATACCCAAGCAGATATGTAGGTTTTAACATATAGATGTATGTGTTGTGCTGTGCTTAGTCAGTCAGTTGTGTCCAACTCTTTGCAACCCCATGAACTGTAGCCCATCAGGCTCCTCTGTCCATGGGGATTCTCCAGGCAAGAATTCTGGAGTAGGTTGCCATGCTCTCCTCCAGGGGATCTTCCCAATCCAGGGATCCAAACCAGGCTCCCCACATTGCAGGTGGATTCTTTACTATCTGAGCCATGAGGGAAATCCCTGAATACTGGAGTGAGTAGTCTATCCCTTCTCCAGGGGAACTTACCAACCCAGGAATCAAAAAACCAGAGTCTCCTGCATTGCAGGTGGATTCTTTACCAGCTGAGCTACAAGGAAGCCTATATAGACATATACGTGCATGTATATGAACCAAGGTGGAAATTAAACACAAGTTTGCTCAAAATCAGCTGTGCATTTCTCTATAAATATTTAAAGAATAATCAACCCTTACAGGGATGGGATCATTCAGATTAGACAAAATTAAGCAAAGGTTGGGCTTCTCAGACCTTAAGGAATCTGCTTGCAATGCAGGAGACCCAGGTTTGATCCCTGGGTCGTAAGATCCTCTGGAGAAGGAAATGGCAACCCACTTCAGTGTTCTTGCTGGGAAATCCCATGGACAGAGGAGCCTAGTGAACTACAGTCCATGGAGTCACAAGAGTTGGACCTGACTTGTCAACTAAACCAGCACCAAGCAAACATTACTGCTTTTCATAGTTTATAGGCATTTGTATGAACAATGCTTTGGTGACATCCTTAATATTTTGAACTCAGATGACTAAAACAAACAAGTTTGGGATTCCAACAGAAAGGATTGCATTGCAGTTTCAGGGCATATTGATAAAAACTATAAATAAGAGAGAAAAAAATCACAAAAGTGAGTGCCTTGTGGAAGTGTTTTGAAGCATTTCGGTAATGTTTGGGTAACATGTCTTTAAGCATTTCAAATGAATTTTGCAATTATTTAGGAATAATTGTTCTTTCATCTGCATGAAATGGGAACATTGTGATTTATAAGTGGAATTCTTTGTAGTTTTTTTTTTTTAAGTCTGTATTTTGAGATTTTTAGTTTTATCCTAGCACTGGGATTTTGTAACTGCCGCTTCTAATATTTGGGAAAACTGTGAAAAGACAGTCTGAAATGAAAAAGTTGAGAAAAACAGAAGAGAAAGGTAAAGCTTTTGAAGCCTTGTGGCCTTGTGTGCGACTGCCAGCTCTTAATAAGTATACTTTTTGAAATCTCATTGATCCTTGATTTGAGTTCCCAGGTTTAGTAATAAAATATGACATGATTTCTTACTCTGGCGCAGGGCAATTTACTGCCAAAGAAAATGCAAAATCTTGCCTTGTGTAGGGTTCTGACCTATTCAGAGAATTCATGAAGTTCATCAGAACTGCCTATTATAACTCAGAAGTCCTCATTTTCAATTTCGGTGTGACATGAAAAACTAACAGAGTGTGGCTTAAGTGGTTCGCCATCCCAGGGAAGTAATGTAGTTGCCTACTGAAGCAAGTCTGCGGAAGTGAAGAACGTGACTCTCCAGGACCCGGTGGCTGTCTTTCTCTGTTGTACACATAGCACATACACTCACAGGGCAGTTTTCTCCTCAGTCCTGTTTATCAGCTTGATTTCTGTGTTCAATTACACTAGGCTGAGCACAATGCATCAAGCTTTCCCAAGCAGCAAATCGAGCTCAGTCCTTTGGCTTTTTTTTTTTTTTTTTTCTTAGCTCACCGGACTTGGCACTACAGATAAAAAGTGAATGGAAATGTTTTGAAGGGGGCAGAGAAGAAAAAGATTTCAGCTAGACTTGGTAACTGTTGTAATATTAGAAAAAAGATGCCAAAGGAAAGACAACCATTACAAAGTATTGAGTAGAGTTCTCTGTGCTATATATTACGTTCTTATTTAGCTACATATTTTACATATATAATAGTAGGTGCATATATTATTCTCAGTTTCCCAATGTATCCTTCCCTCTCCCTTATCTCAAGTGTGCGCTTGTTAGTCACTTAGTCGCGTCTGACTCTTTGTGACCCCATGGACTATAGCCCGCCAGCCTCCTCTGTCCATGGGGATTCTCCAGGCAAGAATACTGGAATGGGTTGCTATTTCTTTGTCCAAAGGATCTTCCTGACCCAGGTCTCCTGCATTGTAGGCAGATTCTTCACCTTCTGAGCTACCTCAGGTGGGTAGTGGTAAAGAATCTGCCTGCCAATGCAGGAGACGCAAAAGACCTGGGTTTGATCCCTGGATCAGGAAGATCGCCTGAACAGGAAGTGGCAACCCGCTCCAGTATTCTTGCCTGGTAGAAGTCCATGGACCGAGGAGGCAGGTGGGCTACAGTCCATGGGGTCACAAAGAGTTGGACATAACTGAGCACACGTGCAGGCCTCCTTATCCCCTGGTAATCATAAGTTGGTTTTCTATATCTGTGACTTTATTTCTGTTTTGTAAATAAGTTTATTTCTACCCCTATTTTTTAGATTCCACTTATAAGTGATATCATATGATATTTGTCTTTCTCTGTCTGACTTACTTCTTTCAGTAGGACCATCTCTAGGGTCATTCATATTGCTGCCAAAACCATTATTTTTTCTTTTTATGACCTATATCCCATTGTATATATGTACCACATCTTCTTTGTTCATTCATCTGTTGATGGATATTTAGGTTGCTTCCATGTCTTGGCTATTGCAAATAATGCATAGAGATTGTGAAGGAAGGGGAAATTGGAATATTCACAACCACATGGGTATGAAGTTCAGGGGAGGTAAATTTTACTGTCTTGACAGATTAAAAAGGAACTCTACCAACAGGGTATCACGACATGGGGAAGGAGAGGCTACCCCTGCACACTTCTCTGCCTTGTGTTATTACCAAACAATTTGCCAGAAGAGGAGGTTAAGATTAATATTATTCACAGCCCTACTCATCAATGATAGTTCACAGTGAGTTCTAAACTCTAGCCCAGTGCTCCTTAGAGTCTCAGGCCTCAGCTAACTCTTCAGTTGTCAGACTTGATTCAGAAATGGAGCTATCACAAAATCGTATGACACCTTTCTGGACAAGCTAAACTTAAATGGAAATTGCTGAAGACAAACTATTTTTGATTCACTAAGACAGTTCAGGAATACACTCATACCTTGAAAGACAAAAGAGCCAGTGAAAGTCTGGCCTTTGAACTATTCGGACACCTGTCAGATTTCTACCCTGTAAAACAAATGTATAAATTCTTAATTCATTCACAAGCCACATTCACTTAGTGATAATATGAATTCAAGTTCAGAATCACACAACTTACATGTAAGCACTTCTTGCTGGTCCTTAGAAGAAAAAAAAAAAGAAACTGGAGGGTGTCACATTAGCGATTACATTTAACACTTGGCCAGATTCAGGGTCACAGTACATCAGCAACAAGAAAGCCAACACTGCAGAGTGCCTAAAAGGAAGGAAATCCAGGACATTTTGCTGAGACACTTAACAGTTTTTGTTTTTGCCCTTTCCTTCTAGAACATCCAGAATGAAATATAAGTTAGAGGAGGAGGAAAAAAATCAGACATTATCAAATATTCAATATTGCTTCTGAAATTTTGTCATCTTTTCAAAGTGACAAGACTACAGACTTTTCTTCAATCCTCTGCTTTGCTGGCAGCTTTCCTGGGGCCAGGGCCAGTTGTTTCAAAGGAAAACTGCTACAAACGCAAATACAATACTCCTCAACCCCTGGGAGAAAGGATCACTTATTACAATGGAACTACAGGAAATGTACTCCAGCAGCTAGAGAAGCTTTTCTGCGACATATTTTTCTTGGCGTCTTTACCAAAACAGACCTTGTCCTCACACTAAGGATTTGCGTGTGTATTTCTGCTTCGATTCTTGCCTAGATACAACCACAACCAGCTGCATGCATGGTGCCCTGCATGTAGATTCTGCAGAGTAAACATGAATAGACTGAAATTTTGAGAAGCTATAGTTAACTAGCATAATACAGCTAGGGGTCTCTGTGGCTCTCTTATTTATACCATTATGCTTTTGGCCCTTTTCTCAGTCTTCTTTTCATCGACACAGATAAATCACTTTAAGGTCTCAACAGGTTAATCAGAAAAGAGGTAAAAGCAGGAAAAGTATTAGGAGGAACAGGAAGCTATGTCAAAGGCCTCTCTGATTTTCCGTTCCTACCGGAAGCTTTGCCTTATATAGCCAAAGTTTTGTTCTGACCTGTCATCTGAGTTAATTATTTTTGTCCCTCACAGAACACACATGGGATAAAACTCCCTGTCCCCAAGAATATGGCTTTCTACTAGTGACCTGAGAGGGGCAGAGGCGGCTTGGAGAGTTGAAGTACATGTAATTCATAAATTTGGTCCAAAGCGCACTTCCCACATCTGGAAAGACTACCTGGATATAATGCTTACAAGTTTGACATCTATAACATCCTTTACTGGCATTTTACCAGTCTTTCTACTTACTTTACACTAACAAATGATAGATAATACAATATAAAAAAGTACAGTGCACTGCTTTTTTAAAACAAAATTTTTTGAGTGTAGTTGACTTACAATGTTGTGTTGGTTTGTGCTGTACAGCAAAGTGAATCAGTGAATTAATTACACATACACACATATATATATCCACTTTTTTAAAGATTCTTTTCCAGTATAAGCCATTACAAAGTAATGAGTAGAGTTCTCTGTGCTATATATTAGGTTCTTATTTAGCTACATATTTTACATATATTTTACTGAGATTAGTAGGTGCATATACTAATCTCAGTTTCCCAATGTATCCTTCCCTCTCCCTTATCTCAAGTGTGCGCGTGTTAGTCACTTAGTTGCGTCTGACTCTTTGTGACCCCATGGACTATAGCCCGCCAGCCTCCTCTGTCCATGGGGATTCTCCAGGCAAGAATACTGGAGTGGGTTGCCATTTCCTTGTCCAGAGGATCTTCCTGACCCAGGGATTGAGCCCAGGTCTCCTGCATTGTAGGCAGATTCTTCACCTTCTGAGCTACCTCAGGTGGGCAGTTGTAAAGAATCTGCCTGCCAATGCAGGAGACGCAAAAGACCTGGGTTTGATCCCTGGATCAGGAAGATTGCCTGAACAGGAAGTGGCAACCCGCTCCAGTATTCTTGCCTGGTAGAAGTCCATGGACCGAGGAGGCAGGTGGGCTACAGTCCATGGGGTCACAAAGAGTTGGACATAACTGAGCACACGTGCAGGCCTCCTTATCCCCTGGTAATCATAAGTTGGTTTTCTATATCTGTGACTTTATTTCTGTTTTGTAAATAAATTTATTTCTACCCACCCCTATTTTTTAGATTCCACTTATAAGTGATATCATATGATATTTGTCTTTCTCTGTCTGACTTACTTCTTTTAGTAGGACCATCTCTAGGGTCATCCATGTTGCTACAAATACCATTATTTTTTATCTTTTTATGACCTATATCCCATTGTATATATGTACCACATCTTCTTTGTTCATTCATCTGTTGATGGATATTTAGGTTGCTTCCATGTCTTGGCTATTGTAAATAATGCTACAGTGAACACTGAGATGCATGTATCTTTTCAACTTACGGTGTTCTCCAGGTTTATGCTTAGGAGTGGACAGTAGTTCTATTATAAATATTTTTAGTTCCTTACGGAACCTCCATAGTGGCTGTTTATACCAACTTACATTCCCAGCAAGAGTGTAGGAGAGTTCTTTTTCTCCACACCCTCTCTGGCATTTATTGCTTGTAGATTTTTGGATGATGGCCATTCTGATCTGTGTGAGGTGATCCCTCATTGCAATTTTGAATTGCTTTTCTCTAATAATTAATAATTTTGAGCATTTTTTCATGTGCATTTTGGCCATCTGTATGTCTTATTTGGATAAATGTCTGTTTAGATCTCTTCCACCTTTTTTTTTTTTACTGTATTTTTTTGCTGTTGTTGTTGTTTTTTGGTATTGAGCTGCATAAGCCATACAGTATATTTTGGAGGTAACCCTGTGTCAGTTGCTTTGTTTTCACTGCTTTTGTATTAAAAAATAAAAATTATAGCTCAATATAAATATTACAATGCAATGTTTTCTAGTTTTTTTTTTAAAAAAGGTTAAAAAAATGATTTTCTAAATGTTATAAGGAACCCAGTTGCATAGATAGCTTTGTTATTTCTTCAGGAAAAAATCACAAGCTTGGTAATTAAAGGGTAAGATTAATTTTTCAAAAGATATCTACTCAGTGAAACTTGTCATCAGTTCTATATATAAGTAATCTAGATATATGTTTATATGTTAAATGTATGTATTTCAATAAGACATAGCAATGGGATACCTAGTATTTTTAAAATATGAATGAATGAAGTCATCAATAAAATTAAAAAAAAAAAGAAGATAGACTTAACAATTTTTTTCTACTTTATGATGACGCAAAAGCAATTTGCATGTAGTAGAAGCTGTAGTTTGAATTTTGATTTTTTCCTGGAGTAGCAGTATGCAGTATTCCTTTGTGATGCTGGATGGTGGCAGCTCCCAGTTAACCAGGAAGATAAACAACAGATACACCATTCTGTATCTGGACAGCCAGTCTATTTTTCACTTCCCATCCAGTATTCAATAAATTACATGAAATATTCAATACTTTTTTATAAGATAGGGTTGTGTATATATTAATAATTATGACTGATCCATGTTATACAGCAGAAACTAACACACTGTAAAGCAATTGTCCTCTAATTTAAAATTTTTTTAAATTAAATTAAAAAAAAAAGATAGGCTTTGTGTTAGACAAACTGTAGACTAATGTAATTGTTCTGAGCCTACATTTAAGGTAGGCTAAGCTAAGCTATAATGTTTCACACATTGTGTATTAAATGCATTTTCGACTGAAGATGGGTTTTCTGGGATGTAATCCCATGGTAAGTGGAGGAAGACCTGTAGACATAACTAGTATCTCCTTATGAATTGAACTGTATAAATATACAACTGAAAGTCATGAATCTTCTTAGCATGTTTATATCTCTTTATAAGTTGCTTATTCATCCTTTTGGTTTATTTGTCTATTTGTGCTTGTTTACATCTTATGTTAAGAAAATTCTTCACCACTTCTCATTCTTTGATGATAAAACTAAACACAATATTATATCTTAGCAACTTTTAGACTGAGAAAAAATATTACAAAAATTAGGGAAAATGTTATAACACTTTTCCCTGAAGCTCAATTGCTGATATTGTATGAAAGATATACAATAGTGCTTGCTTTCAAACTGCACAGACCCACAGAAGCTAATTAATAACATCTATCACTATACTTGTTAGTATTATACTGGCCAGGAAGAGTTAAATACCCTTCTGGAGATCCCCAATAAGTAATTCGGATACTAAGATAATTAAAGTAATTATATATCTATGTACAGTGGGATATTTGATAGGAAATCAAATAAATTCTAAGCATTTTATATGAAGTCAGTTGGGTGGTTTATGCTATAAATTCACAGTGAACATTTGAAATTCTAAACCTCCTGAACAACGTTAAGGTTTGTGTATTCCCACTGAGTACTCTGCTGTAGTTATTAATATATAGCAAGATGTACTATATTCACTTTTGCAACTAATTATTTTCTGTGTGGCAACAGTATACATAATTTTTTTTAAATACAATTTTCCTTACCTTACTTCTCTATCCTATTGGTTCTCAGAATACTGAAACATTCAAAACGTCACACACATGCATATGTGCATACCTTTACATTGCTATAGAAATACACGATGAACTTGTAAATACTGGCATTATTTTCAATATCAAAATCTAGAAATGTTAACCATTTCTTAATCCAGAAGGTGGAGAATGAAATGGTAACCCACTCCAGTATTCTTGCCTGGAGAATCTCAGGGACAGAGGATTCTGGTGGCTGCTGTCTATGGGGTCACACGGGGTCAGATACGACTGAAACGACTTAGCAGCAGCAGCAATCCAAAAGGATGTAATAATATTACAAATATTTGCTCTTCGATTTCTACAGATCTATTCTTAAGTCAAGATTAAAGTTGTATGTATGAAAACATTTTGTTCCCACTAGTCTTTAGTTTGAGTTTTAAAATAATTAGTATTTTATTTATTTATGCATTTTATACAGTCTTATAACATTTGAAGACTAAATACAAGTTGCAAAGACAAAAACATGCCATCTAAATTTTTAAAAAAACTGAAAGTCCTGCATTAAATATTAAATTTAAATTCTGCTTTGAAGCAAAACATTAAACACTCATTGTAGATCATGAGAAAATTCATTTCTAATGATGCCTTATATCAGCCCACAGGAAACCCTATCAAGGCACAGTTGACTAATGACATTCATTTTCAGTTGATTTCATTATTATTTAAGTTATAGTGTAAAGCACATTCCCAGGGATATTCTGAAAGTCTGTGACTTATGCTCATTTAGTGTGAAGATTTTGCTTCAGATAATATAAAAGTGATTTAATAGCCAAGTGAAAATTTTATTTTGCCTACCTAAATCCATTTATTCACAAAATAGACATTAACTTTTAATAAAATAGCATTTAGTGCATTATTGCCACTCACTAAAAAAAGTAAAGCATATAATACTATCAAGCAACCATCTTCATGCCAAGAAAACACAGCCTTCTTTTTGTCTGAAACATTTGACCATTTTCAACTGAAAGGAGCTTAATTTTTAGGAATGATATACCCTTTACTTATACAGTAAACTACTTGAATGATACTGATCCATCACTTAAAGAAAGCAGTTGTTATGTAAAGAGAGATATCCCACCTAACTGTTTGATATAAAGGAAAGTGTTTTACCTTCTAGGCTTTCAAACAAAAACAATGAAAATAAGTGCTGCTTGCCACGTTATGTGCAAATATGGTTCCATTTCTGTGATATGTTGTTTGATACTAAGAGATATTTAAGGTAAGAAAAGCGTTTCTGTGGAATCAGCTCCTGCCACTAGAGATCATTCTGTGCAATGATGTTTCCAGAGAAATAAGGACTTTGTCCTTGACATGAAAAAGGGGGCCAGAAACAAGCACAAATTCCATAGATCACAATATTGTTGCTTATTTAGTTGCTAAGTCATGTCTGACTCTTTGACCCCAGGGACTGTTTCCTGTCGGTCTCCTCTTGTCAATGGAATTTCCCAGGCAAGAATACTGGAGTAGGTTGCCATTTCCTTCTCCAGGGGATCTTCCTGACCCAGGGATCGAACTCACATCTCCTACATTGACAGGCAGATTCTTTACCACTGAGCCAGTAGGGAAGTCCACAGATACAAGTCTGCTTAAGCCAGGGGCCAAACAAGTGACGTAATAAGGATCATGGGTTGAAGGGTGGCCTTGCACTTAGAAGAAAACAAAAAGCATCAAAAGCAGATATCACATGTTTAAAAATATCGTCGTCTCACTCTTAAGTATCATTTCCTTAAAGTTTACAGAATTCATATTGTTAGAATTAAATGGAAAAAAGTGTTTAATGTGTTTGGAAAAACCCATTGATCTCTCTTCCAAGACTAAATTCAAAAAATATCTGTAGGCTTCATTTTCTGAGGAATTGACAGTTTCACTGTACTGTTTACTCTGGTGGAGAGATTTTACATACAATTCCTCAGAAACTAAAATTAATATTTGGAGAAAGTCATTAATAATGCTTAAGCAAAAAAAGTACATTGTAAAAATTTCTTCTGTTTCAAATAGTTCATCTTCACTATGTTTTCAGCATAGAATGGGAATTATCCATATCCCTAAGGATAGTGCATTAAAAATACTTTGTCAAGTCAGATACACTAAGCATTAAAAGCTGGTCTCTGCCTTTCAGTCCCATCTAAAGGAAATGATTGACTTGGACCAAGTGAACTCTGGGAGATGGTGATGAACAGGGAGGCCTGGAGTGCTGCGATTCAGAGGGTCAAAAAGAGTCAGACACGACTGAGCGACTGAACTGAACTGAAGTGAATCTTCTCCATGAAGGCTCAGTGGATGAAGACCCCACCTGCAATGTAGGAGACAAAAGAGACATAGGTTCAATCCCTGAGTCAGAAAGATCCCCTGGAGAAGGAATGGCAACCCGCTCCAGTGATCTTCCCTGGAGAATTCCATGGACAGAGAGCCTGGTGGGCTACAGTCCAAAGGGTCACAAAGAGTCAGAATGGCTGCAATCCAACAGTCTACAAGCAATAAATGCTGGAGAGGGTGTGGAGAAAAGGGAACCCTCTTACATTGTTGGTGGGAATGCAAGCTAGGACAGCCACTATGAAGAACAGTGTGGAGATTCCTTAAAATCTGGAAATAGAACTGGGTTATGACCCAGCAAATGAAAGGCAATGCCAAAGAATGCTCAAACTACCACACAACTGCACTCATCTCACATGCTAGTAAAGTAATGCTCAAAATTCTCCAAGCCAGGCTTCAGCAATACGTGAACCATGAACTTCCAGATGTTCAAGCTGGTTTTAGAAAAGGCAGAGGAACCAGAGATTAAATTGTCAACATCCGCTGGATCATGGAAAAAGCAAGAGAGTTCCAGAAAAACATCTATTTCTGCTTTATTTACTATGTCAAAGCCTTTGACTGTGTGGATCACAATAAACTGTAGATAATTCTGAAAGAGATGGGAATACCAGACCACCTGACCTGCCTCTTGAGAAAC
>SJYT01030790.1:96895-118175 GCA_006410635.1 Cephalophus harveyi
ATTTCTCATGATGTACTCTGCATATAAGTTAAATAAGCAGGGTGACAATATACAGCCTTGATGGACTCCTTTTCCTATTTGGAACCAGTCTGTTGTTCCATGTCCAGTTCTAACTGTTGCTTCCTGACCTGCATATAGGTTTCTCAAGAGGCAGGTTAGGTGGTCTGGTATTCCCATCTCTTTCAGAATTTTCCACGACTTACTGTGGTCCACATAGTCAAAGGCTTTGGCATAGTCAATACAACAGAAATAGATGAACAGATAGCAAGTGCCAATACTCCCTAGAGAATGTATGTGTTAGCTCCTCAGTTATGTATAACTTTGCAACCCCATGGACCCCATGGCATTTTCCAGGCAAGAATACTGAAGTGGGTAGCCATTTCCTTCTCCAGGGGATCACCTGTTGTTGCTATTCCATCGCTAAGTTGTATACAACTCTTTGTGACCCCATGGACTGCAGCCTGCCAGGCTCCCCTTTCCTTCAGTATCTCCTGGAATTTGCTCAAATTCATGTCCATTGAGTTGGTGATGCTATCTAACCATCTCATCCTCTGCCGCCCTATTCTCCTTTTGTCTTCAGTCTTTTCTGCTGCTGCTGCTGCTGCTAAGTCGCTTCAGTTGTGTCCGACTCTGTGCGACCCCATAGATGGCAGCCCACCAGGCTCCCCCATCCCTGGGATTCTCCAGGCAAGAACACTGGAGCAGGTTGCCATTTCCTTCTCCAATGCATGAAAGTGAAAAGTGAAAGTGAAGTCTCTTAGTCTTTTCTGGGGGATCATAAATTACCATAAGAACACTGTTATTTCAACTATGCTCAAGACTACGAGCTTGTCTTGTTAACCAAGCTAGTTGATAAGCCATGTTCTGTTCTGAAAAGTGTCTGTGAAGTGTCAGTGCAACCATAATTATCAAACTCGAGTGTCTAAAAGTCTTTTTTCTTTTAATGTGAGTTTTGAGTGTAAAAGGATATCTCTGCCAGTTAGGAGAAGCAAACTCACTTAGAAAAAAAGGAAGCCACATTTCTATAATTTATGCAAAGGACACCTCAAGGCAGTATCATGATACAAATAAAAATCCTCCATTAGAGGTAACCTTGTGTTACAAGAGGTTTTCAGCCTAAAGAAAATGCAATTGTCTTGATTATCTTCCCTTCTACCTTATTTTGCCTCGAATTTGATGAGTCACATGTTAAATAATAAGCACAGAAAATTGTATATATAGAAAAAAACACATATTGGTGGTTAAAGAACATTTTGAGGGGTTGTCTGGTAAATAACAATGATATTGTGACAATAATATTTTTTATAGTCCACTGAGTATTCAGTGAGGTTGTCTATGTGTCAGTTTATTTACTTAAAGAAGAGTCCCAAACCCCCATTTTGAATACTAACTCCCAAGTGGTATTAAATTCATGAATTTCGGAAAAATCCTCCATGGGACTTTATTAAGCTCATATTATGAAATAAACTGATTTAGTGACTAAAAATATCCATAAGTATAATATTAAAAACAGAATTCTTCATTATCTTGGATCTGGATGTCAGAGACCATTTTTTAAAGTGACAATAAAATATAAGATTTAGGGAAGAGTAAATTAATTCGAATACTTCAAAATGTCAATCTGAGACTATGATATACTAGAATCTGAAATGAGAGGCAGATAAAAGCACTTCACAGGAAATAATCTATTCATCACAAATTTTCATCTCAACTTTTTCCTCTATCTGCACAGAAAAGAAAACAAAATATTGCCTACCCTTCCAAAATACATTTTTCCTGAGAGAAGCAACCTTATGCTTAGTTTCTCTGCTCCCATCCCACCTGCTATTTCGTTCATTGGCGATCTCTTTGCTTCAGCATTTTTGTCTTCCTCTGAGCACAGTAGGTGTGTGGTACAATTTGACTACATCTTCCTTGTGTTCAGAATGGGCATATGAACCATGTCATACCTCTGAACAGAGTTTGCATTGACTAAATTGCTAACATTTCCATTTTGTGGTTGGAGCTTTGAAAGGTTTCATCAACTTTTCAAAGGTATAGGTAGGGGAAACTGGTATACACACTACCTTTTCCTCCAGTGCTCAGATCCTGTGTGTGTCACAGTCGCTGATTTCTAGGCACTGAGGGTAATGTCCATCAACACAAAGGGCTGTTTGCAGATCTTACTGCAAATGTTGGCATCATTTCTCCTGGTTAACATTCAGTTCAGTTCAGTTGCTCAGTCATGTCCAACTCTTTGCAACCCCATGGACTGCAGCAAGCCAGGCTTCCCTGTCTATCACCAACTCCCAGGGCGTGCACAAACTCATGTCCATTGAATTTTAAGCATATCCAAATTTGCTTGATGAATATGAAAATCTATTTCCACATGTTCTTGCATATGAGGTTTGGTAGAAAGAAACCTTGTTTAAAGATTTTTCTGTTTTCAAATTGATTTATTTGGCTCCTCAGGGTGCTAGTTGCAGTATGCAGGGTCTTCAGTCTTCCTTGTGGTATGTGGGTTCTTTTAATTGTGGCACGTGGGATTTTTAACTGAGGTATGCAAACTCTTGGATGCAACATGTGGAATTTAGTTCCCTGACCAGGGATTGAACCTGGGCTCCCTGTGCTGGGAGCCTGGAGTCTTAGCCACTGGACCACCAGGGAAGTCCCTTTGTTTTCAATCAGTTTTTATATATCATGTAGCTTACTGATGGAAGGGTTCAGGGATGGAAATCCAAAGACAGAAAGAGAATAGGTAATAGGAGCAAAGAAGCAGGAAAAAAGATGTTGACACGTGTAACTGATTTACTATGTAATCTTACCTCACTGTGAAATAAACACTAAAAAGCATCATTTTCCCCTAACTACTAACTTACACATACTGCATCAGTCTTTTCTTTGCCCTGAATGATATCTTGGGTAGGTTCTATCCTTTAATGACCACTTCTGGTTCTGAAGATCACCCTAATTTAAAATTTTCATCACACACTTTATTATAATAATCTACTTTCTTCTTTTTTCTCAGGGGAACCTGGAGCTACAATCCCAATTTCTGGGTACATAACAGAAGGAATTTGTTTAATTTGGAATAACAGAAGAGGGAAGTATGACAATTTCAGAAAAGCAGTCATGTCCTAAATCCCACAGAAAAGTGGAACTAGGATTTGGGATTCTTGGTCTTGAACAAATGTTCTGTGTGCTTATGGGTTATAGACATTTGATCTCATTTGCCTTCTCTGAAAGAAATATGAATTTCAAGCACATTGAACTGATCTCCTAAATTTCTGAAAGTGTTTTCTAAAATGCAGGCCAGTTTTGTAGTGTTTCTCAATTTTTTTTTTCAATTGTCTCCATTTTTACTAACACTCCACCCAAATGAAATATTAATACCAAAGACATACTGACCTGTTAACAGGGCTTTCTAGGTGGCTTAATGATAAAAAAAAAAAAAAAAAACCTGCCAATACAAGAGACACAAAAGACTTGCATTTGATCCCAGATCAGGGAGATCCCCTGGGGTAGGAAATGGCCATTCACACCAGTATTCTTGCCTGAGAAATCCAATGGACAGAGGAGCCTGGCAGGCTACAGTCCATGGGGTCCCAAAGAATCAGACACGACTGAGTGACTGGGCACAGTGTACTGTGATTTATGTACTGGGACCTTTTGGAGGGTCACCAACCATTGTGTAAGTTTTCTTTGCCCCCAAGAACCTATTTTTACAGCTTTGGGGGCACTATCACTCCTGTTGACAATGCTCAGTTTGAAAGTGAAAGTGTTAGCCGCTCAGTCATGTCCAACTCCTGTGACCCCATGGACTGTAGCCTGCCAGGTTCCTCTGTCCATGGAATTCTCCAGGCAAGAATACAGGAGTGGGTAGCCAAGTCTTTCTTCAGGGGAATCTGCCCGACCCAGGGATCGAACCCTGGTGTCCCGCATCGCAGGTAGATTCTTTACTATCTGAACCACCAGGGAAGCCCAGGATTGCTGTCAGCATTTTTTTTTTTCACATAAGCCTGAAAAAGAATAGAAAATGTCATTGTGGATCACAAGCAGTATAATAGTAGGTATTGTTTTTCAAACATGTCTTCCCAAAATTATATAATTGTGTATATGTGTTTATATACAGTCACAGAGTAAAATGTATTTCTTACTTTATGCTTCTGTCAAATGTTGAAAGTCAGTGTTGTAGCAAATAAGTATAGGACAAGAACATACAATACATACACATAGTATTCCCCATTTCTGTGGCTGGAAGGGGGCTAAAATCTCTCATCCCGGAAGACATCCTACCTGTAATATTAGGCTTTCTGGATTTCAAAATACATGTTTTTAGACTTTAGAAAATTGGAAATTCTGACAGTGTTATTGTCAGACAGTTGTGAATACCAATGATGATTATTTTTGAGAAGTCATTCTATATTCAAAATACTTTCTTCTTGGCTCTGCCTACAATTCCTATGGTTGTCATAATCTGTGGATAAATGAACTCTGCCACATCCTTTTCTACAACGAAAAACAGTTGATCTATCTGTACAGTTGATAGCCAGAAGCCAAGCTCATGCCTTGCTCAGAACTGAGTTTTTTTTCTTTGCATACTTTCTTTGCAAACTCTCTGCTTGGTCCATTCTTGAACAGCTCTTTATGTATCCTGCCCTCAACCAGGCTGTGGATACAGCTAGTGCAATGGAGCAGGACAGAGCTATAGCAAGAAGAGATGTTCACTGGAGATAAAAAAGCTGTTATCAAATTTTGATGCCTTAGTAATACACTCTCCAATTTGGAGCTGGCAAAGCAGATCATAGAGGAAAATGTAGGAAATCCCATCAAGGAAGCCAAACCATCCTTAAAAAGTCAATGTGGAAGCAATAAATAAAACAGCACTTGCTCCTAAAAAAGCTGGAATCGTCATTGGTATTTTAGATATTTTTGCCTATCGGAGGAGTTCAAGTAAAAATAAAAATAGGTATTTCAAAATAACCACTTCAGAAGTAGAACTTATTTATCCCAAAGGATGATATTTCATACACTGTAGAAGCAAACCTGAGTGAGCCCTGCTCCCCGTCTCTCTCATTCCTTGTACTTCAATGCACTCCACGCACAATTCTTTAAAAGACCTTTTTCCACTCCAGAGCTGTTCATTATCATGTTTCATAATCAACTCTAAGGATTTTTATGAGATCTGAGAAAATAAAAATCTTTAATGCAGCTCTAACCCAATTTTCTTTTCATCATCCCTGAATCTGTGGTCTAACCGCGTTCCCTTGAACCTTCACTCTTTCTGTGATCACCTACCCTAGCTTCAAAATTCACTTGCTTCAATTTTCCTGTAAGATTCTACTGATAGGACTGCACGCTACTGAAACTGACATTTCCAAGAGCTGGCAACCTGTGAGACAGGCTTATCTAAGCATGAACAGGCAGTGAGGAAGAAGAAAGCCCACTTCTCTGTCTTCAAGGTGAGGGATCCTGAAGAATAACAGGTAAGCCAGTTTCCCTGAAAAGATGGTGCTGAGATCACCCTCAGGGAACCTGACTGGAAATTGCACCTTTGCAGGTTTCTTTGCATTTCCCTGGTGGCTCAGATGGTAAAGAATTTGCTTGCAATACGGGAGACCAGGGTTTGATCCCTTGGTCAGGAAGATCCCCTAAGAAGGGAATGACAACCCACCCCAGTACTCTTGCCTGGAGAATTCCATGGACAGAGGAGCCTGGTGGGCTACTGTCTATGGGGTAACAAAGAGTTGGATATGACTAAGCAATTACCAGCACTCCCTTTTCTTACTCTGTTTTGTTTCCCCCTAACAGTGTCTCCAGGAAGAAACTTACTCTTGAATATCTTGCCCTTGAATCCTCATCTCAGGATCTACTTCTAGGGATCCTGATCAAAGACAGTATGTTCAATAGTGAGATATAATGTTTCTACCAAGGGTGCATGTATGTGCTCAGTCGCTTGGTCACGTCCAGCTCTTTGTGACTGCATGGAGTGTAGTCCACCAGGTCCCTCTATGCATGGGATTTCCCAGGCAAGAATACTGGAGTGGGTTTCCATGTCCTGCTCCAGGGAAGCTTCCTGACCAAGGAATCGAACCCACATCTCCTGCATCTCCCCTATTGACAGGCGGATTCTTTACCGCTGAGCCACCTGGAAAGCCAGTCTCTACCAAGAGCCCCTACTAACTTCTCATATGCCAGCTCATTTATTTATTTTTTCATTTACTGGAGTATAGTTGCTTTACAATGCTGTGTCAGTTTCTGCTGTACAAGATGAATCTGACATAAGTATACATAAATCCTTTCCTTCTTGAGCCTCTCCCCCAACCTGCCCTCATCCTACTCCTCTAGGTCATCACAGAGCACCAAGCTGAGCTCCCTGTGCTATCCAGCAGCTTCCCACTAACCACCTATTTACACATGGCAGTGTATATATGTCAACGCTACTCTCCTAATTCATCCACCCTCTCCCTCCCCACCTCCCGTGCCATCTTGTCTTATTATTCATGAAAACTTGAATAGGATTCTGCATAGCTTAGACATGACAAATATATGATAACAACTCAAACAAAATAACATATCTTTGGAGACGGGTCATGGGTATTATCTCCTTTTTAATGTGGTTGGGAAGGTGTAAAGCAGAAGAGAAACTGGAAAAAAATTAGTTCAAGCTGACAACAAGCTCCTAGTTGAAAAGCTGACATTGATGCGTTTTCACCACGGGGACTTCTCAAGGCTGCTCCAGGCTGTTCGCTATCAGTGGTTAGCCGAAGGGACTACAGACAAAGGAGGGAAAATAACATTAATGCTCAGACCTCCTGCTTTGTTTGAAATTACTAGTCGTGAAGGCTGAGCTGGTAAGAGCTTCTAAAAGCATCTGTTCACCAAATCTTTTGAAAAGTTCAGTAGACTTCCAGCTCAGGCCAACAAGTGATGTTTCTTCTTTTTCACCCACAAAATCCTCTGTATCATTACAGAAGCTCCAATACTTCATACCAACTCAGAGAGAAAGATTGTGTCAACTCTGCCCTCACCACAGTTTTACTGCATACCTCCATCCTAACAAAACTCACGTTTGATTGATCTCTGGTTTCTTTTTTGTTAAACTAAGCCTTGCATATAGCTTTATGCTTCCAGAAGTGAATTCACCATTTCCATCTAAAGTGATGTAGCCTTTAATTACAGGAAGGGCTGTCAGTATAGAGTAGGCTCCATAAGCTCTAGGGAATTCCAAAATGCTTGTTATTCCTTGCCAGAGAGATAAGACAAATGAAGCATTCCCAGTTTGTGGTTTTCTCTTTAAGGCCTTTTGGAGATAGAAGGGGCAGTTTTAAAAAAATAATTAACTCTCAATCTCTTTCCTCATAATAGAAACTGCTTGTCTTCAGAAATTATGCCATACTTCTCTGAAGTAATGTGGGATCGTGGAAAGAATCCTAGACATTGAGTCAGAAGATGAAGGTTCAGGTTCCAGTTTGGTCATTTAATTGCTGTGAGGAAAATTCTCAATTTCCTTCCCTATAAAATGAATGTAAAAAGAGCAAGCCCTATTAACCAGGAAAGGTTATTTTGAGGATAAAATGAAGTGTAAAATCAACAAAGACAATTTATAGTCAAATGTGAAAAGAAAATGAATACTATAATAAAGAAATATGAAGCATCCTTAGGTGTTGATTTCAGTGAAATAATAAAAATTATTTCCCTCCTTATCAGATCCAAGAAGCAGTTGCAATGTTAGTTCACAGAGCAAAGGAGCTTATTTTTAAGTTTCTTTAATCTTATAAATTGTAATTCCCTTATGTGAACCTTTATGCTTTTGCTTTGTTGACAGATTTCCTTTTCTTTTTCTCTCTAGCAGAAAAAAAAAAAAAAAAAATGTCTCATAGTTTTCACATAAGAAAAACTCACACCTCCTACAACCTGATCTTCAACATCCCCATCCTTACCTCCCTCAGAAAAGATTAAGATCATTTACTCTTAATCCCTGGAGAAGGAAATAGCAACCCACTTCCCTGGTGGTGCAGAGGTTAAAGCGTCTGCCTGCAGTGTGGGAGACCTGGGTTCGATCCGTGGGTCAGGAAGATCCCCTGGAGAAGGAAATGGCAACCCACTCCAGTGTTCTTGCCTGGAGAATCCCGTGTACAGAGAGGAGCCTGGTGGCCTACAGTCCACAGGTTCGCAGAGTTAAACACAACTGAAATGACTTGGCATACACAAAGTCCTAATCATGTATCTACTTGGATATGCAGAATCCATTGATAACACATATGAGATGACTCTGATGAAATGCTCAGAAGATGAAGATTGGAGTTGTTAACACATTTGAATTTGATCTTTTTTTGTAACTTATAAGATATCTGACGGAGAAGGCAATGGCACCCCACTCCAGTACTCTTGCCTAGAAAATCCCATGGACGGTGGATCCTGGAAGGCTGTAGTCCATGGGGTCACTGAGGGTCGGGCACGACTGAGTGACTTCACTTTCACTTTTCACTTTCCTACATTGGAGAAGGAAATGGCAACCCACTCCAGTGTTCTTGCCTGGAGAATCCCAGGGATGGGGGAGCCTGTTGGGCTGCCCTCTGGGGTCACACAGAGTCGAACACGACTGAAGTGACTTAGCATAAGGTATCTGAAGTCCTTGGTGCAGTGGTAAAGAATCCACCAGCCAATCCAGGAGATGCAAGAGACGATCTGATCCCTGGGTCGGTAAAATTTCCTGGAATCAGAAATGGCAACCTGTCCCAGTATTCTTGCTTCAAAAATTCCATGGACAGAGGAGCCTGGTGGCTTACAGTCCATGGGGTTGCTATCTACATTTCTCTAATATTTGACACATTTAACTTGCCTGTATCTGCATTCTCATTTGTAAAGCCTCAATGTTTTATTTTCCATTGATCATATTTGTTGTGAGGATCAAGTGTAAACTCTCATCATCTATTTAACATTATTATCATATCATTATTATTATAGTGGCCAGGAGTAGTTTAAGGGGTAATAATGAGAAAAAATGTATTAGATTTTCATTTCCCACACAATTAGCAGTCCTCTCTTTCTTTCAGGTGTACCACTGCTCCATTGCTTACATTTATTAAGTCATAAAATCCTTTTGGTGCTATATTCTAGTTTTCTCCTGGTTTATTTTAATTTCCTTTGCACTGGCCAGATCTTTATAGTGTCTATATTCTTTTCACATTCTTTCTTGACTAAATTGTTGCAACAACTTCTGTCTCTCCCCAGGTCAGACCCTTCATTTGCTGTTTTCCTTTATAATGTACCCTTTGTGACTCCACAGACTATAGCCTGCCAGGCTCCTTCGTCCATGGAATTTTCCAGGCAAGAATACTGGAGTGGGTTGCTATTCCCTTCTCCAGGGGATTTTCCTCATCCAGGGATCAGACCTGAATCTCCTGCATTGCAAGCAGAATCTTTATAATCTGAAACACCAGGGAAGCCCTTTATAATGCACAGGCTGATCAAATCACTCTTCTGTTTATAATCTTTTTTATTAATCTCTATTACCTACCTGGTTAACACCAAACCTTTATAATGGCTTTCTAAACTTTTTCAAATCTCTGTAGGCTGCTTCCAACCTGTTTTTATGCTTACCTGTTTATAAGAATTTGACTTTTTCAAGAAACTAGGATCACCTACCATTTCCCCCACTACTTTCTTTCTAATGTTCATACTTTCATTCCTGTCTTTCCCTGTCCCAGGATTTCTTCCTCCTTTTCCTCTGCCTTTCATGATCCTGTTTACTTGTCAAGACAGAGTATAAAAATTAGCCCTTCTCTGAAGTCAGGCCCAGTTCATCTAAGAGAAGATGAGTTTCTAATTCCTATGCTTGTACACAATACTGTACTTAAATCACTGTGATTCCATTGCTAATAATTTCCTCATATTATAACACAAATACACAGACATATATATGTGTGTGTGTGTGTATATATATGTATGTGTTTATGTGTGTGTGTGTGTGTATTAGAGATAGCAATGGCAACCCACTCCAGAACTCTTGCCTGGAAAATCCCATAGATGGAGGAGCCTGGTAGACTGCAGTCCGTGGGGTTGCCAAGAGTCAGACATGACTGAGCGACTTCACTTTCACTTTTCAGTTTCATGCATTGGAGAAGGATATGGCAACCCACTCCAGTGTTCTTGCCTGGAGAATCCCAGGGACAGGGAAGCCTGGTGGGCTGCCGTCTATCAGGTTGCACAGAGTCAGACACGACTGAAGTGACTTAGCAGCAACAACAGCATGTATGCATATATATATGTCAGCCCTCAACTCTCTAAGGGCTGATAAAATAGAATAAAAAATTATTTTGTTCTCTAAAACCACAGTACCTTGAGTAGAGTAGATAGTCATTAGATGTGCATTGACAGCTGACAGCTGTATACTTTAGTTGTATAGAAAAGGAATGGAAAAAATGCTCTGTCTGTTCAAAGACTTTAACCCTATGTGGCCCCTTGCAAAGGATGTCCTATCCCCATGACTTGCCTTCCTTAATAAAAACTTGTATGTGTTGGTATCTGTTTGTAATACTGGCAACCAGCTAAAATGGATAAACTCATTTATAATGTTTTGATAGTAAGTGCTAATGGTTGAATATATTGGAGTTCAATGATCTCAAAAGGGGGTACTCTAGAAGACATTAACAAGCAGAAGAGACATCTGGAAAGGGAGGCCTCGAGCAACCACTTTTATCAGGTGATAATTAAGTATGTGAGAGTTGGACTGTGAAGAAGGCTGAGCGCCGAAGAATTGATGCTTTTGAACTGTAGTGTTGGAGAAGACTCTTGAGAGTCCCTTGGACTGCAAGGAGATCCAACCGGTCCATTCTGAAGGAGATCAGCCCTGGGATTTCTTTGGAAGAAATGATGCTAAAGCTGAAACTCCAGTACTTTGGCCACCTCATGCGAAGAGTTGACTTATTAGAAAAGACTCTGATGCTGGGAGGGATTGGGGGCAGCAGAAGAAAGGGACGATAGAGGATGAGATGGCTGGATGGCATCACTGACTCAATGGACGTGAGTCTGAATGAACTCTGGGAGTTGGTGATGGACAGGGAGGCCCGGCGTGCTGCAATTCATGGGGTCGCACAGAGTCGGACATGACCGAAGCGACTTAGCAGCAGCATGCCTGCATGTAAAGCATCCTGCTCTGTGCACAATGCAAGAAGAGTCAGCCTCTCACTGGATAAAACCCAAGAGCTATTAGTTGCCAGAATCCAGAGAAACAAACAATATATTCTAAGAATCGAATATCTACCAGAAAATAGGTCCGTAATCTGCCCATCTAGTTATGGGACTCCAGGGGAAGACCAGCGATGTGGAATTTGAATAAAAAACTGACCTTTGATCCCAGGATGCCAAAATAGCATTATTTTTCTTTAGTACAATAGTGCACACCTAAATAGAGGCTTTTGCCAATAAGTTCTAACTCTTTGTTCCCCAATCTATTACAAACAGTGAGTTATCCTCCATCTAAAGGATTGCCTTTAGCAGGTCTCTTTCTTGAATGAAGTTCCCCAGCATTATTTAAGAACAGAAAATTCAACTGACCCTGGGTGCAATATTTTTGACTCCTCACAGAGTTGAAAGGAAGTTGTTAACATGAGCTTCAAGGCTGATTTTGATTCTCACATTCAGTAATCCTTGATATTTCTAGGGCTTTTCTTCCAACCCAGGTCCAACACTGCTTTTAGATTTTCACACATGCCTGCTGAGAGGGGACATTTTCCTCAAATGCACCTGGGGCCAGTGTGAGGTTTTTGAAATGCTGCTGAGCCAAGTCTCCAATTGATAGGTTTATTGAGATCATGTTATGTAGTAAGCTGCCACAGTCCTGCACTTTAAAACTCAGTGATGTGTAAAGAATGCAAAGGTTGACAGTCCTTTGTAAAAACCATTAGCAATCCCTGCTTGGAGGGCTCGTCAAGCAGGTATCAGATAGATGAAAGAAAGTTCAATTTAAATAGACTTTGCACAGAAAACTTCAAAATAAAAATGCTTTCACTTGCACAAAAGTATGCAGTATTACTGTGCTGCAGTGAAAAGACCCAATAGCAAAGATAGTAAGTAATAATAGTAACAATCAATATCACAGTAGATCACCTCGTGTATAAAAAGATGAAGACAAAATGACTTCAATATTTCTGCAGATTCAATATCTCTAATTCTTTCATTCTTCTCATCAGTGAAATGGGGATGATCATGCATCCTATTTCTTCTCCAGAGAACTCTTATAGAGCATCATTAGATCATTAAAGATAATTATTAGACTGGAGGTTGCTGTGTGAGCAATAGGTGATTATTAATATTACCTCTTTCATAAGAGAGCTTGCCTTTGGTATAAACATATTTTCCAGATGCTGTAACTGAATGAAGTGAACTGGAGGCCTCGGTGACTCCACATAGTCAAGATAAAACAAAGTGTGAACCAGAAATTGAACAATTCATGTCTACTTTGTTACAGATTTTACAATTTTCAAACCACTTTTATTTTAGGTTGCAATAAAAACTTAAGATAAAATAGATTTGACATCTCAGTTCTTTGAGATGTCCTGGTGGAATTTGGCTAGAGTTTTTATCTCAACAGTTGTGTAAAATCAACAATTATGGCCCAGCAGTAAACTGCAAAAGTGGTTTCTCATCTCATCTCTTGGCATCTCTCTTCAGAAAATTGTTGTAAAGAAACTCCCCAAAATCTAAGAAGTGCAGGAATCACATGGATAATATTCTGGCTTTAACATATGTGCTCCTCTAAGTTGTCTCCAGATCTTTGTGACCCCATGGACTATAGCCTGCCAGGCTCCTCTGTCCATGGAATTTTTGAGGCAAAAATACTGCAGTGGGTTGCCATATCCTACCAGGGGCTCTTCCCGACCCAAGGATCGAAACTGCATCTCTTGCATCTCCCGTATTGACAGGTTCTTTACCACTGTGCCACTTGGAAAGCCCTGGCTTTAAACTATAAAAAATTAATTTCTTTATTGAATATATGTGGCTTCCTGATAGCTCAGTTGATCAAGAATCCACCTGCAATGCAGGAGACCTGGGTTTGATCCCTGTGTTGGGAAGATCCCCTGGAGAAGGAAAAAGCTACCCACTCCAGTATTCTGGCATGGAGAATTCCATGGACTACAGTTCATGGGGTCACAAAGAGTCAGGCATGACTTAGCAACTTTTACTTTCACGTATTTATATACACGTGTATGTACAGATAGTATATGCTATGTCTATAGTATATAGACAGAGTGCTTGAAGAAGTATGGATGGAAGTTCGTGACATTGTACAGGAGGCAGTGATCAAGACCATTCCCAAGAAAAAGAAATGCAAAAAGGCAAAATGGTTGTCTGAGGAGGCCTTGCAAATAGCAGAGAAAAGAATAGGAGGTAAAGGCAAAGGAGAAAAGGAAAGATATATCCATTTGTAGAATTCCAAAAAATAGCAAGGAGAGATAAGAAAGCCTTCCTCAGTGATCAATGTAAAGAACTAGAGGAAAACAGTAGAATGGAAAAGACTAGAGATCTCTTTAAGAAAATTCAACATACCAATGGAACATTTCAAGCAAACACGGGCACAATAAAGGACAGAATGGTACAGACCTAATAAAAGCAGAAGATATTAAAAAGAGGTGGCAAGAATACACAGAACTGTACAAAAGAGACCTTCATGACCTGGATAACCACAATGGTGTGATCCGTCATCTAGAGTCACACATCCTGGAATGCAAAGTCAAGTGAGCCTTAGGAAGAATCACTATGAACAAAGCTAGTGGAGGTGATGGTATTCAAGTTGAACTATGTCAAATCCTAACAGATGATGCTGTGAAAGTGCTGCACTCAATATGCCAGCAAATTTGGAAAACTCAGCAGTGGCCACAGGACTGGAAAAGTCAGTTTTCATTCTAATCCCAAAGAAAGGCAATGCCAAACAATGTTCAAACTACTGTACAATTGCACTCATCTCACATGCTAGTAAAGTAGTGCTCAAAATTCTCCAAGCCAAGTTTCAACTGTGAACTTCCAGGTGTTCAAGCTGGAATTAGAAAAGGCAGAGGAACCAGAGATCAAATTGCCAACATCTGGTGGATGGTCAAAAAAGCAAGAGATTTCCAGAAAAACATCTACTTCTGCTTTTGACTGTGTGCATCACAGCAAACTGTGGGAAATTCTTAAAGAGATGGAAAAACCATATCACTTTATCTGGCTCCTGAGAAATCTGTATGCAGATCAAAAAGCAACAGTTAGAACAAGACATGGAGCAATAGACTGGTTCCAAATCAGGAAAGGAGTGTGTCAAGGCTGTATACTGTCACCCTGCTTATTTAACTTGTATACAGAACACATCATGAAAAATGCCAGGCTGGATGAAGCACAAGCTGGAATCAAGATTGCAGGGAGAAGTATCGATAATCTCAGATATGCAGATGGCACCACCTTTATTGCAGAGGGTAAAGAGAAACTAAAGAGCCCCTTGATGAAAATGAAAGAGGAGAGTGAACAAGTTGGCTTAAAACTCAACATTCATAAAGTGAAAATCATGGCCCCAGTCCCAGCCCTTCATGGCAAATAGATGGGGAAACAATGGAAACTGTGACAGACTTTATTTTCTTGGACTCCAAAATCACTGCAGATGGTGACTGCAGCCATGAAATTAAAAGTCACTTGCTCCTTTGAAGAAAAGTTATGACCAACCTATATAGCATATTGAAAAGCAGAGATATTACTTTGCTGACAAAAATCTGTCTAGTCAAACCTATGGTTTTCCCAGTAGTCATGTATGTATGTGAGAGTTGGACTGTTAAGAAAGCTGAGTGCTGAAGAATTTATTCTTTTGAACTGTGGTGTTGGAGAAGACTCTTGAGAGTCCCTTGGACTGCAAGGAAATCCAACCAGTCTATCCTAAAGGAAATCAGTCCTGAACATTCACTGGAGGACTGATGCTGAGGATTGAAGACAGGAGGAGAAGAGGACAATGGAGGATGAAATGGTTGGATGGCTTCACTGACTCAATGGACATGAGTTTGAGCAGGCTCCAAGAATTGATGTTGGACAGGGAAGCCTGGCATGCTGCAATCCATGGGGTCGCAAAGAGTTGCATGTGACTGAGTGACTGAACTGAACTGAAGTGATATATACAGTCATTTAGCTAATGCCAGAATAATCAAATAAAACAGGTTTATAAAAATGTCATTTTATCCATATGATGCAAACAACTCTTGTGTAAGAGTTTAGTGTTTTAAAATAACTAAATTGTCTAATTAAAAGACTGAATTTTCTGACTTAATCATGAGTTGGATCATCGTATAAGTTGCCTCAATATAATGAAAAACGAAAGGAAAAAAGGAACATATTTTTTTTTCCTCCCCAAGGCACATCTGAGTTTCCAAAGCCATGGGGAAACTGATCTGGGGAGTTACCATGATTTTCCAACTAGAAGACTTGATGCATCACTTTGGAATGAGAGGCAGAGCCAGATGTGTTCCTGACAGGGTTTCCGTGATTCTATCAGCTCCATGCTGGGACAGATTCGTTGTCATAATTCCATACATCCTGCCCTGATGCTTTTGATTTCCTCCTTTAGAAAAATCAAACCACACTTGATCGTCCTCGTTTTAAAAATAGCATCAAAAACAAAGCCTTTGATGTCTTTTATTATTATTGCTTTGGGCTGTTGGAATTACCTAATTTTTGGAATTTGGTTAGTGACTCCTCTAAGACTAAGTACTTCTAGAAGCTGCTCTAACAGATGAAAATACCAACCAAAAAAACTGAAGTAAAACCAAAGTGTAAGTGCAATGATTGCAGATGCATCAGACCCAACATAGATGGCACTGCCTTTTGTTATGACTTCTTTTATAGAAATATATTGTTTAAGAAACAGAAAGAGATGAGAATTATTTAATAAGTAAAATAAACATGAAACTATTAAAAGGTGTAAATATTTAACAGAAAATGAAAATGTTTGAGAATAGTACACATATTTGCTGATGCTGTACATATTTGCTTAGATTGTTATTTAATATGTGACCAGATTTAATGTAGTTCAGATCCAGGTTAAATGCATGCCTTGAATCCTTATAAGCAGGGTGGAAGTTTCCTAATTTATTTCCATTTGAAAGTTCCAGAACTGTCAGACTATTGTATTATCCATACAAAACCAGCATTCCCTATTTTTGTAAAGAAGAAGCAATTCCAATGTAATTTTGTAAATATACAACTGGTGTTTTTTCTCTCCTTGGCTGTGTACAGATAAGTAATATTAAGAAAAAGCTTCTATAATAGCAATTTTGAAATAACATTTATTAAATTTATGTGCCACAAACCTAATTAATGTGAAGCCTAATTTAGGAATTCAGGATGAATACAGCGTCACATGCACTGCTTTAAATAGTATGCAAGGTTGCAAATAATACTGTCCCTAAAAGTTTGACAAGTATAATAAATACACTTTAATTTCAGCTTAATAAAGTTATTTTCTTTTCATCTTTGTAGGAACATAATCAACTCTCAGTCTATGTGTTCTGTCCTTCCTTACCTTTTATCCAGTTAATTCTTATTAGGAGGTTTCCCAGGTGACTCAGTGGTAAACAGTCTGCCTGCCAGGGCAGGAGACGCAGGTTCAATTCCTGGGTCAGAAAATCCCCTGGAGAAGGAAATGGCAACCCACTCTAGTAGTCTTGTCTGGGAAACCCCATGGACAAAGGAGCCTGGTGGGCTGCAATCCATGGGGTCAAAAAGAATCCCACAACTTAGCAACTAAACAGCAACAAGAATTCCCAAGTGTCACTCTCTCAAGGAAGACTTCCTCAAAAGATACCACTCTTTCAAAGTTCCCTAGAGCTCTTCCTGGCTCCTCTCATTTCTATTCCTAATCTAGTCTAGCAGTTAATCCAGTTGCAGTATCTCAAAATTATATCCAGAAAATGAGCACTTTTCACTACCTATAAGATTGCCACCGGTTTCTAAACTACCCTTATTTGTGCCTGAAATATTAAATGAATTTTTCTACCTGATTCTATCTTGATCCTTATGGCCAGAGTCATCTTTTTTTTAATTATTAATTTTTACTGTAGTATAGTTGTTTTACGGTGTCTCTAACTGAACAGCAAAATGAATCAGCCATGTATACTCACATCATTTTAAAACATGTCAGACCATGCCATGTTTCAAAGCCCCAAAGCTTCCTATTTTACTAGGGTAAAGCCAATGCCTTTGAAAATGGTTAGAAGGCTCTCCTTAATCTATTTCCCAATTCATTTCAAGGCCTCTCTGACCACATGTCCATCTATTTCTCCTTGATACACTCCACCCTAGAATCTACCTATTTATTTTGTAATTATGGCTTCTCTGTAAAACAGATCTTTTACCTACTTAGAAAAGTAGAGATTTTTTTTTTAAAACCTGCTTTGTTCACTACTGTAAACCCAGAAGGAGAAGAGGCACATATAGTAAACAAAAAATATTGTTTACATGAATAAATCACTATACTTGTCTCTCAAGGCACTTGTACAAACACACCCCTCCCCATCTGTGTTTAGTGTGATTATCTGTTTAATATTTGCTTTCCGTGTACTCACCACTGACGTAAGTACCTGAGTTCAGAAACCATTTCTGTTTTGTCTACCTTGTATCCTGAATGCCTAGTGTATAACAGACCCATAATATGTATAGTATATATTTATTTATTTAGTGAATTAACAAAAGGGAAATAGTATGCTATCTTTCTCTTTGTTTCTAATGAGCTTATAATATACTACTCCAAGATTAAAATATTTATGTAATTATTAGTGTACCAACTATTACATCTATATCATCTCCATGAAGCAATCCAAAATTTAACTTCTCTGTCTTACCCAAGTATACTACTTAAATGATACTTGTGTTATCTGTTGGATACTTACCTTATTAACAAGGTCAGTACCTTTTTTATTTTACAGGAGGCAGAAACAGATTTAATGTACTTATCCCTCGCTTAGAAACAGTGCAATTTTGCAACCATCATTTTAATCCATCATGCTAAACCAAAAAAATACTTGGTACCTTGCGTGAGTTTACATGAGCAACAATAATAAGACAAGCAGGACATGATCAGAAAAAGAAGCCTTGGCCATATACTACTGGGAAGATCAATGCACTCCAGTCTTTGTCTAGGCCTGTTGCCTCATGACCAGGTTTCTTGCCAGAAGCAGTTAATTAAAAGGGGATGTGCTATTTTTTGTTTTCCTGGCTGAAGGCAGGACTCACTCCAAAGTAGCTCACCAAGCCTGTGGTCGAGCAAACTAGAACTTGTTAACATACTTACCCTTATAATTCAGCACAGCCACCTTTCTGTCAATTACATTTGGTTTAAGTGGACTTGAGGTTTCCATTAAACAACGCCTAAAAGCAACCTGCAGGTGCAAGAGTAAGGGTAGCAATAACACATTGGCATAACATGTTTTCAGTTTTCTTCCAAAATGGGACTTGGGCTAAGGTCTTTTTATGGTTGATGGCCAATGTAGACCCCTGTATGAGTCACATTTTACATGGCTTGCACTGGTCCAGGAAAAAAAATGGAGCATTCTGTGGAGTCCTTGTGTACCTTATAATTAAAATACAAATTCTTATAATCCAAATTCATTTAAACTTTCAGCTTTTGAAAGAAAATTTGTGTGGGTCTCTATCTTCTGTGGATCACTAATTTATTAAGAAATTCTAAGAGTGTCTTAAAATTTAAAAAAAACACTGCATACCACCCTAAGACAACAGATGGGGACCTAGATGTGGATTAGCAAGGTAGCTCAGATGCTAAAGAACCTGCCTACAATGCAGGAGACCCAGGTTCCATCCCTTGGTATGGAAGATGCCCTGGAGAAGGGCATGGCAACCCATTCCAGTATTCTTGCCTGGAGAATTCCGTGGGCAGAGGAGCCTGGCAGGCTACAGTCCATAGGGTCACAGTCAGACACGACTGAGCCACTTTCACTTTGTGACTTTTATCAAGGTTCTCATGCCTCACCAGGTACTATCCTTATAATTGTTCAAAAATAATTAACAGTCTTTTATATGACAAGATATAACACTTTAATCTGCATATTTCCCACTACAACACATGTAAGACAATGGTAACACATTCCAGTATTCCTGCCTGGAGAATCTCCACAGACAGAGGAGCCTGGCAGGCACCATTCTCTTCCAATGCATAAATTCATTCAAAACATATATGTGAAAACCTATTGTGGGCTCTGAGAACACAGTGCTAACCAAATCCCTGCCCTGATGCAAATCATATTCCAGTAAGGAAGAAACAAATACTTGTTTACTACTACTAATAATAATCATAGTTGTAATGATAACATGTAATACTTTTGTAGTTTTTTGGGCTAAGTGCTGTTTCTATCTATCTATCCATTCCTTTATTGTTCACTATAATATATTAAGGTAGCTATGAGTATCCAATTTTACAGATGTAAAAACTGAGACACAGAGAAGTGTGTCATTTGTCCAAGGCCCTACTTCCTATAAGCTGTACAGTTGGAGTTTGAATTAAGTATGTCCACAAATTCTTTGACCCTCTTTCCTTTAAGAGCTTGCATGTCCTCAGTCAGTCGTGTCTGACTCTGTGACCCCGTGAACTGTAGCCTGCCCGGCTCCTCTGTCCTTGGGATTTTCCAGGCAAGAATACTGAAGTGGGTTGCCGTTTCCTTCTCTGGGGGATCTTCCTGACCCAAGGATCCAACTTGTGTCTCCTGCATTGACAGGTGGATACTTCATCACTGAGCCACCTAGGAAGCCTTTCCTTTAAGAGGCGGAGCCTAATTTCATTTCCCTTGAGGGACAGATTTATTATTTTAACAAATAGAAGATAGAGGATAAGGTGTGTTGATATCCAAGATGAAGATATAAACAGCACTGGGGCTTCTTCTTTTTTCTGTCTTGGAACACTCACTCCGGGGAACACCAGCTGCCTGGACCCAAAGACATTCAGTCATTACCAGCAGATGTCCATGTGGTGAACTCTAAGGCCTTCTGCAGACAACCAGTGTTCACTTGTCAGGACTGAGCACAGCCACCTCTGAATGGGGATGTCCAGCTCCAGCCAAGCCCCAGATGATAACATCCCTGGCTGATGTGAACTGAAACCTCTCTGTCAGAATCATCAAGCTAAAACTCTCCCAGATTCCTGGCCCATGTAAGCTATGTGATGATAAGTTTTTGTTACTTTAAGTCACTATGTTTGGGGATCCTATTTACATAGCAATAGAAAACTAATATGGGGGTCAAGAAAAGATTCTCTGGGAAGGTAACATTAGACTAGATGCTTGAATCAAACGAAGAAGAAAACATTAGGAATGTTTTGGGGAAACCATTTCAAGCAGGAGAAAAAAAAATATGCACAAACCTTGAGTATGTTTATTGCGTGCAAGGAACAATAAGTAAGTTGTCCATTTGGCTCATCAGAGACAGAGAAGAATGACAGGGGCTGAGGTTGGAAATTTATATCTTATAGAAGGATTTGATCTCACTCTACCTGTGACATGGATCCCTTGAACAGTTGTGAGCAGGGAGTGATTTGCTGTGAAAAAGATCATGATGGCTACTGGATGGAGAACAGACTGGAGCAGAGCAAGAGTAGAATCATCAAGGTCACTTAGGAAGCTGCTTTAATAACTGTAGTGAGACACAGTGGTGGCTCGGATGAGGGTGCAAGTGTGGGAGAAGGGCAGATTCAAGACTGAAAAGTGAAAGAAGGTGAAGTCGCTCAGTCGTGTCCGATTCTTTGCGAACCCATGGACTGTAGCCTACCAGCCTCCTCCGTCCATGGAATTTTCCAAGCAAGAGTACTGGAGTGGGTTGCCATTTCCTTCTCCAGGGGATCTTCACGACCTGGAGATCGAATGTGGATCTCCCTCATTGCAGGCAGACGTTTTACCATCTGAGTCAACCAGGGAAGATGAAGCCAGTAGGACTTGCTGCTGGATTGGATCCCAGGGAAATCAGTGATTTTAAGCTCCACAGTTTCTATTGGAAAAGTATTTTGGAGGAAACCTGGATGGAAGTGTATTTGGCACATTTTTTTTCCTTTTCTTTTTTCTTTTTTAATTGAAACATGCTATGTTAGCTTCAGGTATACAGTAAAGTGATATGCTGCTGCTAAGTCATTTCAGTCGTGTCGGACTCTGTGTGACCCCATAGACGGCAGCCCACCAGGCTCCCCCGTCCCTGGGATTCTCCAGGCAAGAACACTGGAGTGGGTTGCCATTTCCTTCTCCAATGCATGAAAGTGAAAAGTGAAAGTGAAGTCGCTCAGTCA
>SJYT01030790.1:119127-152336 GCA_006410635.1 Cephalophus harveyi
AGCACTTTCACAGCATCATCTTTCAGGGTTTGAAATAGCTCAACTGGAATCCCATCACCTCCACTAGCTTTGTTCTTAGTGATACTTTCTAAGGCCCACCTGACTTCACATTCCAGGATGTCTGGCTCTAGGTGAGTGCTCACACCATCGTGATTATCTGGGTCGTGAAGATCTTTTTCGTACAGTTCTTCTGTGTATTCTTGCCACCTCTTCTTAATATCTTCTGCTTCTGTTAGGTCCAGACCATTTCTGTCCTTTATCGAGCCCATCTTTGCATGAAATGTTCCCTTGGTATCTCTAATTTTCTTGAAGAGATCTCTAGTCTTTCCCATTCTATTGTTTTCCTCTATTTCTTTGCATTGATCACTGAAGAAGGCTTTCTTATCTCTTCTTGCTATTCTTTGGAACTCTGCATTTAGATGCTTATGTCTTTCCTTTTCTCCTTTGCTTTTTGCTTCTCTTCTTTTCACAGCTATTTGTAAGGCCTCCTCAAACAGCCATTTTGCTTTTTTGCATTCTTTTCCATGGGGATGGTCTTGATCCCTGTCTCCTGTACAATGTCACAAACCTCCATCCATAGTTCGTCAGGCATTCTGTCTATCAGATCTAGTCCCTTAAATCTATTTCTCACTTTGACTGTATAATCATAAGGGATTTGATTTAGGTCATACCTGAATGGTCTAGTGGTTTTCCCTACTTTCTTCAACTTAAGTCTGAATTTGGCAATAAGGAGCTCATGATCTGAGCCACAGTCAGCTCAGTGCATATGTATGTATATATGCACTCAGTTACTTCAGTCATGTCTGACTCTCTGCAACACTATGGACTGTAGCCCTCAAGACTCCTCCAGCATTTTAAGATGAACATATACACACTGCTAAGTATAAAATGGTGGTGGTGGTCTTAGCCACTAAGTCATGTCCGACTCCTGCAACCCCATGGACTGTAGCCTGCCAGGCTCCTCTGTCCATGGGGTTCTCCAGGCAAGATTAGTGGAGTGGGTTGATGACCAACAAGGACTTACTATACACAGCACAGGAAACTATACTCAGTGTCTTATAATAACTTATAAGAGAAAAGAATCTAAAAAAGAATATACACATACACACACATATATATATGAATAAGAGAGTGAAAGTTTTATTTGCTCTGTTGTGTCTGACTTTTTGTTACCCCATGGGTTGTAGCCTACCAGGCTCCTCTCTCCATGGGATTCTCCAGACAAGAATACTGGAGTGGGTTGCCATGTCCTCCTTCAGGGAATCTTCCCAATCCAAGTATTGAACCTGCATCTTTTACATCTCCTACATCGTCAGGTGGGTTCTTTATCACTAGCGCCGCTTGGCTCAGATGATAAAAGAATCAGCCTGCAATTCAGGAGACCCAGGTTCCATCGCTGGGTTGGGAAGATTTCTTGGAGAAGGAAATGGCAATCCACTCTAGTACTCTTGCCTGGAGAATCCCATGGACAGAGGGGCCTGGTAAGCTTCAGTCCATGGGGTCACAAAAAGTCAGACACAACAGAAAATAACACTTTCACTCTCTTTTTCATATATAGGTGTGTGTGTATATATATATGTATATGTATTTTTTTTCAGATTCTTTTCTCTTATAACTTAATATAAGACATTGAGTATAGTTCCCTGTTGGTTATCTATTTTATACTTAGCAGTGTGCATATATATGTTAATTTCAAACTGCTAGATCATCCTTCCCCTGTTTTCCCCTTTGGTAACCATAAATTTGTTTTCCTCTGTTTGTGAGTCTATTTCTGGCACAATTTCTTCCTTGGACTTTCAGGGGAAAGAATTGAAATATAAAGGTAAATTACAATAAACACACATTTTGTTTACTTTTTCTGCTCTTTCCAAGAATATTGTACTATATCTTCTGGTGAGATAAATGAAATCTGTCACTCTGAAGCATGCCCTTATAAAATGTGAAATTAAAAGAGAAGAGGAATGTTAGAGACTTAAGAAATTCTCTTGTGTTTGTCCTATGTGAGACCACTAGGTCTCGCTGGGTCGAGAAGAACACTGTGAGGGTAGCTTATCCTTCCTTCAAAGTTAGAAATGATGATATATGCAATGGGACAGCTATTGGAAACGGGGAAGACCACACTATTTGGCGTGCTATGGCAGTTGTTTGAAACAACATGCCCGGTATCCCAGAGTAGAGCCAGCTGTGCAAGGTGGCTACTGAGAATAAAACTCTGGCCACCATGCCCTTCCAAAGCCATTAATAACTGCACCCAAATGCAGTTAATCTTAAAAATTAACAAAAAACCTAACCACTTGGACCAGAGCAAGTAACGTGGACCAGATGAGAGGAAGTGTGACACAAGTATTGCCTGATCAAGCTTTTTCAATGTTTTTGGAGAGTCCTGAGTAGACTTGAATAAGAAATACTCATGATCACCTGTCATCTGTTTTGATTTTGTAGGCAAAATCTATTAAGTTTTTGTTCTTACAAATAGCACATAGGCATCACAGAAGTTCACGGTCCATATTCTCTGTTCCTAATTCTTTTTCTTCCTTATTTTGAAGAGAAGAAAATTTCCTTGGTGATCAAGTCTGACACCAGGCTGAGATGCCAGAAGACTCCTAAGATAAGAAAGAACGTTCATTAAATGAAGCCAATAGGAATCCAGGAGATCAAATCATAGGTTCTCCTGTACTCTCAGCATTTGCCAGCGTGTCTATGACTCCTATATGTGTCCTTTTCCATTAGGACTCTGGATGTATAGTCTATGTCATATCTTTTCAGCATGTGAGTGTTATATTTCCTCATTCTCTTTGAAATTAGCCATGGTCATGTGACTTGCTTTAGCCAGTGAAAGGTAATCTGAAGTGACATTTATTTCTTCCAGACAGAAGCTTTAGGAGCCAGTGTATAATTACCACATTCCCTTTTCCTCCCTCCTGGTTATTATAAAAGCACATGTCAAGATAGATCTTCTTTCAGGCTGAGTCCCTAGGTGATTACAGGAGGCCCTCCACCCCTTATCCTCTCCTGCTGCACAGGTGACATGAGCAAATATAAGCCTTTGTTGAGTTTATGCCTCAAGAGTTGAGGGTCGTTTGTTGCTGCAGCAAAACTGAGACTATCCTGATGGATAGAGTCCCAAAACTATACACACATGTTTAACACTACACAGATGGAAGGGACATTAGAAATGGTGAAATCTGAGATCAGGTTTTAAAGTATCCTAAACCGAACCTCAGATGACCAAGGGGATCCAAGGAATAAAGAAGCAATTAGTCCACACTCATCTGTTCGCATTCATGCACTGACTTCAAAAAGAGCTGCCCAGTCCTCTTGGTTGCCAGAGCAGCCTGGAGAGAATTCCCCCAGCAGTGCTTCAGCCCACATTGAGGGTGGGTTTTAATAAAAACAACAAGACTTAGGCACTGGTTGCCAAACAAGTCTCCTGATTTTTCTGACATGAAGCAGGCTCTGTCGTATTTAACAGAGGCGGACAGAGCCTCCTATGCCTTTGCATTCGTCATGGTGAGAGTGATAGCCTTTCCATGCTGCTGACATTGCTGGTTTTTGTCATGTGTAAAGCATACAGCTCTGTCAGCTAACTACCTCTCCTCCCTCAAAGGTTTAATTAAGTAAATCACATCCCATGGCCATCTTTCTATCCGTTTGATTAGTGTGCAGTGAAAAATTTATTGTGGCCAAGTCTCAGAGTGATTTATTTTTTTCTCCAGGGTCTGCAGAGTACTGTTTCCCCATATTCAGTTCTTTATTGGGGGTGGTGGTGGTGTGTATTTCACGGAATGAGAAACAAATGGCTTGTGAAGCCTAAACACACAGTGGTTTCCTGTCTAGTTCAAAGTCAGAACACTATTGTCTTGTTCAGCACTGGGAACGAGGTACCCATGGAGTTTTCACACCAAAAAATATTTGTGTTTTTTCTTTATTCCAAAGAGATGCAATCATATGGTAAATACATGAGTTAACTCTGAACTTCAGCTTTTAGTGCTATTACCTACATGCTGTTGATTATGAACATGTTATTTAAACTTCAGTTTTATCAGTTATACAATAGAATGACAGTCTGTTTCATAAGTTGTGAGGATTATATGTTAACGCATATAAAGTACCAAGCACAGTGCCTAGAATATTATAAGTATGAAATAAATGTTAACATTTATTCTTTTATATTTAACTTATTTTTCCCCTGAAGGAAAGTTGCTAATCACATCTGTTGTATCTCTACTTAATGTAGAAAAAGAGTAGATTGAGGATAATAGTACCTGCCCTCATATATTTTTCAAAGAGAAAATATATATATATATTATTTAATACTCTAGATATATAGTAGTATATGTACTTATTTACACGATCATATCCCTTTAATGCTAACAAGAAAAATACATATTTGAGGTCAGAGATCATAGTTTTTCACATTTGCAAGCCCTGCTTTTACGTAATAGTGTACGTATGATAAAGCGACTCTTCATTTTTTATTTTTATTTTTTAAATTTTATTTTTACTTTATTTTACTTTACAATACCATATTGGTTTTGCCATACATTGACATGAATCCACCATGGGTGCATATTAGCTCCCAATCCCTAATCCCCCTCCCACCTCCCACCCCACATCATCTCTCTGGATCATCCCCGTGCACCAGCCCCAAGCATCCTGTATCCTGTATCGAACATAGGCTTGTGCTTCGTTCTTACATGATAGTATACACGTTTCAATGCCATTCTCCCAAATCATCCCACTCTCTCCCTCTCCCACAGAGTCCAAAAGTCCTTTCTATACATTTGTGTCTCTTTTGCTGTCTCACATACAGGGTCATCACTGCCATCTTTCTATATTCCATATATATGTGTCAGTATACTGTATTGGTGTTTTTCTTTCTGGCTTACTTCACTCTGTATAATAGGTTCCAGTTTCATCCATCTCATTAGAACTGATTCAAATGAATTCTTTTTAATGGCTGAGTAATACTCCATTGTGTATATGTACCACAGCTTTCTTATCCATTCATCGGCTGATGGACATCTAGGTTGTTTCCATGTCCTGGCTATTATAAACAGTGCTGCAATGAACATTGGGGTACATGTGTCTCTTTCAATTCTGGTTTCCTCGGTGTGTATGCCCAGCAGTGGGATTGCTGGGTCATAAGGCAGTTCTATTTGCAGTTTTTTAAGGAATCTCCACACTGTTCTCCATAGTGGCTGTACTAGTTTGCATTCCCACCAGCAGTGTAAGAGGGTTCCCTTTTCTCCACACCCTCTCCAGCATTTATTGCTTGTAGACTTTTGGATCGCAGCCATTCTGACTGGTGTGAAATGGTACCTCATTGTGGTCTTGATTTGCATTTCTCTGATAATGAGTGATGTTGAGCATCTTTTCATGTGTTTGTTAGCCATCCGTATGTCTTCTTTGGAGAAATGTCTGTTTAGTTCTTTGGCCCATTTTTTGATTGGGTCATTTATTTTTCTGGAGTTGAGCTGCATAAGTTGCTTGTATATTTTTGAGATTAGTTGTTTGTCAGTTGCTTCATTTGCTATTGTTTTCTCCCATTCAGAAGGCTGTCTTTTTACCTTGCTTATAGTTTCCTTTGTTGTGCAGAAGCTTTTAATTTTAATTAGATCCCATTTGTTTATTTTTGCTTTTATTTCCAGTATTCTGGGAGGTGGATCATAGAGGATCCTGCTGTGATTTATGTCGGAAAGTGTTTTGCCTATGTTCTCCTCTAGGAGTTTTATAGTTTCTGGTCTTACGTTTAGATCTTTAATCCATTTTGAGTTTATTTTTGTGTATGGTGTTAGAAAGTGATCTAGTTTCATTCTTTTACAAGTGGTTGACCAGTTTTCCCAGCACCACTTGTTAAAGAGATTGTCTTTACTCCATTGTATATTCTTGCCTCCTTTGTCGAAGATAAGGTGTCCATAGGTGTGTGGATTTATCTCTGGGCTTTCTATTTTGTTCCATTGATCTATATTTCTGTCTTTGTGCCAGTACCATACTGTCTTGATGACTGTGGCTTTGTAGTAGAGCCTGAAGTCAGGCAAGTTGATTCCTCCAGTTCCATTCTTCTTTCTCAAGATTGCTTTGGCTATTCGAGGTTTTTTGTATTTCCATACAAATCTTGAAATTATTTGTTCTAGTTCTGTGAAAAATACCGCTGGTAGCTTGATAGGGATTGCATTGAATCTGTAGATTGCTTTGGGTAGTATACTCATTTTCACTATATTGATTCTTCCAATCCATGAGCATGGTATATTTCTCCATCTATTAGTGCCCTCTTTGATTTCTTTCATCATGTTTTATAGTTTTCCATATGTAGGTCTTTAGTTTCTTTAGGTAGATATATACCTAAGTATTTTATTCTTTTCGTTGCAATGGTGAATGGAATTTTTTCCTTAATTTCTTTTTCTACTTTCTCATTATTAGTGTATAGGAATGCCAGGGATTTCTGTGTGTTGATTTTATATCCTGCAATTTTACTATATTCATTGATTAGCTCTAATAATTTTCTGGTGGAGTCCTTAGGATTTTCTATGTAGAGGATCATGTCATCTGCAAACAGTGAGAGTTTTACTTCTTCTTTTCCAATTTGGATTCTTTTTATTTCTTTTTCTACCCTGATTGCTGTGGCCAAAACTTCCAGAACTATGTTGAATAGTAGCGGTGAAAGTGGGCACCCTTGTCTTGTTCCTGACTTTAGGGGAAATGGACTCTTCATTTTTTAAAAAAAGAATAAATGAATGACTCCCTCCTTTACCTTTTATATTCTACATTTCCTTTACAATAGTACTCCTCTGTGTCCTCAACTGCATTTCAAAAGTATTTCCAAATTTAACTGCTCATCATTACGAGAACTTGATAAACACATAGATTCCTTGGCTCTACCTGGTCAGGATTTGACTTGGTGTCACTGGGATAGAGCTTCCCTGATGACTCAGTGGGTAAACAATCTGTGTGCAGATTCCTTCTCCATCAGGAGGAGGAGACACAGGCGATGCAGTTTAGATCCCTGGGTTGGGGAGCTCCCCTGGAGGAGGAAATGGCAACCCATTCCAGTGTTCTTGCCTGCAGAGTCCTGTGGACAAGAGCAGCCTGGTGGGCTACAGTCCAAAGGGTTGCAAAGAGTTAGACATGACTGAGCAACTAATCACTCATGCACACAACTAGGATAGAACCCAGGAATGGGTATATTTTGTAAGCTTCTAAGGTTTAACCAGGCCCTTTGTTAGTTTCAGCAATCATCCTTCTCAGGTCTCTTTCAAATCCAATAATGTATGAGGCAAGCCTGAGCTGAAAATCAATCGAGATGGGCGAAAGTTTTAGAAATAGCTGGCCCAGATGCTTATATCAGAATCAGAAATCTGTATCGTCTTTTCTCTTTTATAACTTCCTACAACAAGTTCTCTGATAAAATCAGAGTAAGTAACCCCAAAAGTCCCTCAGGCATGCTTTTTATTTTTCCCCTTCAAATAACATTTTAAGGAGAGAGCTATGTGTTTCACTTAATGTTTTCTATATAAATTATGACTGAGCTAAAAATAGTTCTAAAAATTAAGCAATCCCACCACATAGCAGAAAAGAGAACATTTTGGATAGTAAAAAGGTTATTTACATGACTCAAGTCACCAATGGTTTATTCTTCCATTAAAAAAATATAATAAATGCATAGATTAGACATTTCCCAACTTTCAGTATTTGAAAGGCTGTAAATAACAAAGCAGACATTTCCTTTGACACATGATTCATAACAATCTGCAACCAGATCCCTTATTTCCCCAACTTTTAATTCTCCACCTTTTCAAGCTAAAATAGTTAATCAAATTTGGACAGAGTAGGTGGCAGAGTGTTATAAGTTATGAGTTCATAACCAGCGATAAAACTAAGTCATTGCAATTGAGTTATTAAAAATGTTTGACCCCATAGAGATCATCCAAAGTCAAACAGGTGACATGTTAGAGTTGAAAGGAAAGGTGAAAACAAATATATACTATGATCCACTTTACTCTAAAGAATAATAGCCTGTTAAATCTATGTCTTTCAGAAATAGTGAGCTCTTGATAAGCAAGCAGTAAAATCATCAAGCTTATCTAAAACATATCATCCTTCTTATTGGTTTTATTAAAGGTTCTACCTATTTTATTTATGTGTGTGTGTGTTTTCTAACTCCCCATTAGAACTGAGCTTCTTAAGCACATGGAGAACCTTCTTCATTGCTTTGCCCCCATCTTTAAGTATAGTACTTGGCACACGATAAGTAGCCAATAAACATTTGTTGAAAGGATGCATACACCATTTTTTTTTGGATGCAGTTATGTTACTAGCACTGTACTAGTCATGCAGAGATATTTTATTATTCCAATGACTCTGCAAAATAAGCATTCGCTTTATTTTAGAGGAGAGGAAATTATGATTCAACTGGATGCAATTTGTTCAAGATCTGACTTCCAGTCCAATGTACTTCCCCCCAAGTTTCCCCACCTAATAAAAAAACTTGACATATAACCATCATCTCAAAATCCCAAACCTCTTTATAAAACACTTGTGAATCCACTTCTAACCTAGCAATGAGCAGTATTTCAAGCCAACAACATACCATCAAATTTAAACTGAAACAGATATTAATATAGTTGGTTCTCTTTTATTGAATCACATAGTAAAAGTAGAAAATATTGATATAAAATCTATAGGGAAATAAAACTCTAAGTATTATTAACCAGTCAAGCTTTTATATTAGTCCTAGAGTTCACAGTTAGTCCTAGTTCACAGTTGAGGAATTTAACAGGTCAACTGCCAAATAAAAGCTCTGATTTTCTGGGTGTGGGAAAGCAGAAGCCAGTTAGGGTCATGTTACCCCTTGATTTCCAGTTGAATCCCTTGATGGTCCACCATCCCCATGTTACCATGAGTGAAAATCTTGACTCCTTGACCCTCTGGAAGATTTCTGCAAATTTCCTGGACACACTTGCCCTTAGTCACCTTTGATGTGGTTTCTAGTTTCCACTTGGAAAGTAACAATGAGAAACCAATAAGTTAAAATTAATAGATTTTCATTATTCAAAGTATCTCAACCACATCTAGCAATGTTCTTTACTAGAAATATAGTCCTCTCATCTCTCTCACAAGCTCCACTCTCTCCTCTCATAAATCTCTGTTTATCTCTTACTCAGAGTTTATACTTTTGTTGGTGGTATTATTTTCTCCTCACTCCTCTTCCAGCTTCTAGAAACACCACAATAACAATAACAAGGACAATAATAATATCTAACATTCATATCACTTTTATCATGTGCCTGGTACTGTGAAAAGTGCTTGAAATGAATGAATACTCTCAGTTGTTGCCCTAATGATCTGTGAAGTAGATACTGTCATTAACTCCATTTATACAGAAAGAAATAGACACAGAGGATTACTTTTCCAAGTAAGCTACCCTATCTAATGCTTTATCTCAAGGTAATGACCTAAAGTAGGCTATTTCTACAATAAAATCTGATGACAGCTAATTAAAAAATCATTTATCATTCCACTCTTCCCAGTATATTTTGCTACCTAGTCTTGACAAGTCTTTTTCAGCCATGGTCCCAGAAAAAGAAAAATAGCCAGCCCTATGCAACTGAGCCTTGCCATTCCTTGCTGCTGCCATCGTTCAGTTGGGAAGTCACACCCAACTCTTTATGACCCCATTGACTGCAGCACACCAGGCATCCCTGTCCTTCACTATCTCCTGGAGTTTGCTCAAACTCATGTCCATTGAGTTGGTGATGCCATCCAACCATCTCATCCTCTGTCACCCCCTTCTCCTCCTGCCCTTAATCTTTCCCTTCCTAGACAGCCTCAATTTATCAGTGAGCACAGGTTAAGATGGAGAGAGCCTTGGTCTGGTACCCACAGCACCTGGGTTTGGTCTTTCATCTGTAAGATGAAGATTCAAATATTCTCTTCCCTCAAAGAGGGAATTTGCCTGTATCCTTTATACATACAGCCACACTATTATTCTGAAGCTATTAAATCCTTCACAACACCCTTTTAAAATTCACAAAGCCATCTGTGCTCACATTATTCCTCCATCCTGGAATGTTTTTTATCCATTGAAAGCTTCCTTCACTCTTCACGTTCAGCTTCCATGCTACCATATTTTCTTCCAAATCTTCCTAAAATTCCTACAGTGCTAGTGTGTTAGTATTATCCTTTCTTCTGCAATTCTCTCCACTGCTACTACTTACTTTGGTTGTGCAACATTGCTATTTGTCAGGACTTATCTCGGTTTCTTCATATAGTCATGGAAATTATATGTCCTTGCAGATAGGGAGAGAGCTTTCTTCAGTTCTCTTTCCTGTATATTACCAAACTCATCATTTGTACCTAATTGTGAATCAAAAACATTTGATTTATTAAGTAAATAGGCCAAATTATCCAGAAGCAGAATCTTTCTCTTTCTGATCCTCGAACCTGATATCCAGAAACTCTAACATCTAGACTGCTCAAGGATAAAATATTTGGCTCAATCATCTGAATGACTTCAAATAAGCTCCTATTCCAAGAGATTTTCTAGAAAACCCACATGTCAGGGGCTATGGCTATTGACAGAACAAAAGAAAGTGTTTTCTGCCAAACTGTACTGGCCACAGTTCACTGATTCTGAAAAACACCAATTCTTAGTTGTTGTTGTTGTTTTTCTTTTTTGGCCGCTTTTCTTCATTCACAGTTGCATTTCATTTACTTAAGATAGAGTCCACATCAAGCAGCTGTTAATTTGTATGACCTTTTGAGCAGTGCATAGCTGTGAGTTGATTTTGAAAACTGCATCCTAAATAAAGTCTCAGGATCACACCTAAGGAGAAGGGTGCATTCAACTACTCTGTTTGTGGCAGAAATATTTATCTGAGTTTGCCAGCTGATTTCCTCTATTGCCAGTGCATAGGGAGAACATATTTCCTAACTTCCATTGTAATTAGGCTGCAGACACGTGACTGAGTTCTGCTCAATGGCAGCGGCTGATGTCACTTCTTCCACCACAGCTATCTACAGGTATTCCAGGCAAACCTTCAGCAGCTTTCTCCAGCTGCTGCAATCTGGGGAGATGAACACACATATGGTATAGTTAAAAGATGGAGGAATTTTATTTGTCCTGCCTTGGACTTGGTGTGATGGGGAAATAAACTTTTATTGTGTTAAGCCATTGGGATTTGGGAATTTATATTGCAGAATAGCTGAGTTTCATGAGATTAACTGATGGAAAACATCGACACATTTAAGGAGTGCTCTCACTCTTTAAGTGTTGGCTTCCCTGGAAGAGCCATGAGTTTAGCTATGAAGAATCCATGACACACCAGCTTCCCTGGTGGCTCAGTGGTAGAGAACCGACCTGTCAGTGAGGTGAGTGTTTGATTCCTGGGTCAGGAAGATCTCCTGGAGAAGGAAACAGCAACCCACTTCCAGCATTCTTGCCTGGAAAATTCCATGGACAAAGGAAAACCTGGTGGGCTGCAGTCCATGGGGTCACTAAAGAGTTGGGCATGACTTAGCAACTAAACAACAACCACAGCCATGACACACAACCTACAACATCAAAGCCATTTTCATGGCCTGTGTGAGCTCTGATGACCTGATTATCTAGGATGGCTCTTTGCCTTTCTTTCTGGAGATAAGAATCCTAAGAATCCTGGGAGACTTATCTAGCTCAGATGTTGAGACTCCAAAAAAACTTATCCTGATCCTTTTTTCTGGACTAGATGCCTCTCTTATGTATCTCTTAGATATATAATATGTGTATGTATGTGATATGTGGCTCAGCTGGTAAAGAATTCGCCTGCAATGCGGGAGACCTGGGTTCAATCCCTGGGTTGGGAAGATCCCCTGGAGAAGGGAACAGCTATGCATTCTGGCCTGGAGAATTCCATGGGCTACATAGTCCATGGGGTCACAAAGAGTTGGACATTACTGAGCGACTTTCACTTCACTTGTGTATCTCTAGTGTAGATGTACTTTCTATCATTATAATATTCATGCTATTATTATTGTTTATTTGCTGCCTCCCCAAACTCCAGTTAAGAGTCCCATGAAGATAAATAATGTGGTTTTATTCCTTTTTGTTTTGCCAGTGCCCAGCACAATGCTTTTCATACAGTGTTTGATGAGCCTTTGTGGAAGGAAGAAAAGAAGAGAGAAAACACGCTTAAACAAAATATCCAAACACAAAGATGGCTTTCCAAGCAGACCTATAGGGAGTGATTCCCTCAACCCAACTGTGCTTTATGAGTCTTTGTAATAATAACGCACGTATCTCCCCATGCAGGAAGGAGAATCTGATGCATTACCTTCCTGTTTCCACCTCTTACCTCATTGTCTCAGTATGCAGGTACAGAGGAGTGTGGGGAATCTACGGACGGTACACAATGCAGCTCAGGAGCCTGCTGACAACCACACCTAACAAAGAGCGTGACTTGAATCACTGAAAAAAACCATGGTTCCTGCCACTTCTCAAACAACTATAGGGACAACTGACTGTGTTAGTTAAGGCGTATGTTATTAGCATAACTTGAGTTTTGTCTTAAAGGTCTTAAAGGTTGAAGTCATGACTGTAGCTTGTTCAAAGTCCTAAAATGAAGTGTAATGAACATAGAGCTTATAAGAGAGAACTCTGGGATTTGTTGGGAGATTTAGTCTCTCTGGGGGCTTCCATGCTGTCTCAGACTGTAACGAGTCTGCCTGCAATGCAGAAGACCCGGATTCAATCCCTGAGTCGGGAAGACCCCCTGGAGAAGGGAATGGCTACCCACTCCATTATTCTTGCCTGGGGAATTCCATGGACAAAGGGGCTGCAAAGAGTCGACACAGACTGAGTGACTAACACTTTCATTTTCACTAAGTCTCTGTGGGTCTGTTTTTCACCGACAAAATTAGGAGAACTAGATCTCAAATCCCCCCTTCCCCCACCCCAAATACTATAATTTTGTGAAATTTTCATTACAATATATTCATTTTGCATGTAAGTCATATATATTTTTGGAGAAGGAGATGGCAGCCCACTCCAGTATTCTTGCCTGGAAAATTTCATGGACAGGGGAGCCTTGTGGGCTAAAGTCCATGGGGTCGCAAAGAGTAAGACATAGCTGAGCAACTAAGCCCAAGTAATCCAGTATATAGTTTTTATCACAAGCAACCTAAAAAACTCCATGGCTGTGTTTGTACTGTGTTCAGAATTTTAGGAGGTTCATGTGCTTCTGTAACGTCAAAATATCATTTTCTCCTGTACTAAGCAGTCCTTTGTCCTACAGTTTAGGAAGGTGAAATAGCTGTAAAAATCATATATTCAGTTAACTCAATTGCCTACTAAGAGTTCAACATTGTGTCTGCAGAATATCCAAGATCCTAGTCAATTTGCTTTTCAATTGATTATCTAAGATCCCTGTATTTACCTGTGAAAAGAAAATATCAAGTCAGAAATTCAGGGATTAGGGTTAATGCCTTGAAAATATGCAAGCAAGCGCACCCACAACCACAGATACACACAAGATTTAGACAGCTGACTGCTGTAGAAAGAAAATTATTATTCAGGGCAAGAGAATAAAGATAGTACTGGAGAAAGAAGACTTAAAGATTAACAACAACAACAACAAAATTTAAAATAAATAACATGGAACAATTTAGGATATATCTCACAACAGAGGTAAAATGGTTCTGATGGTCTAGAGAGAAACCTAGTGTGTTAATTTCCAAGGTAGGTTGGAAAGAGAACAGGGGAATGCAGGGGCTAGTGACTCAGATAAGAAGTACCAGAACAACATTCTAGATTTAAGGAACATGAAATGAAAACTAGCAATCCAACATGAACAACAAAATTAGAAACTGGGATAGAAGCTTAAACACTAAAAAAAAAAAAAGCTGTAAAAACAGGGATTATAAAAAGAGAATGAATAGTGGCAATTGTGGTTATTTCAAAGAATATGGATGGAAGTAGTCAGCTGGTTGGTTTCACTGCTGATGATTGTCTGATATTGCTCAGACAATACTGTGAAGTAAGAGATTGTGGGCCAGCCAGAAACCAAAATGTCTGATTCAACCCTCACAACTGTGACAGATCCTGCTCCCAGACTGTCTAAGATAAAATCCTTTGATGGAAAATATTGCCAGTACTGTTTCTCTTCTTGTGGAGGCTATCAGAGTGAGTGCTCCTGGTTTGGTATGCTAGAGTTTCTATGATTTCATTGCAACTGTTAATTGTTCCCTGGAGACTTGGGCCTTGTGTCTGGAATTTTACTGATTTCCAACAAAGGTTTATATTAAATTTCTGAGTTAAGAATGCTGTAAGGGTGATTTATACCACCATCTGTCAGTACCCTCCACGTGACAGAGTAATTTCACTTACATAATAGAGCTAATATCTCTTTCCTGATATAGCATTTCCTGCAGCTCTCTGTCACAGAGTTTTAATTTAATGCTAACAAGGAAAATCCATATTTCCTTTCTCTCTAGGTAACTACTGGTAGGTTTCCTCCTCCGCTCTATACACACTTAAAAGGTAGCCGATGACAAACGGAATGTTTTTTCCTGACTTAAATTGCCATCCTGAAAAATAGTCCCGATCTCAGGTGCTTCCTTTCTCCACATGAGTGTCTAAGTTATTCATTCATTCTTCTATCCTTCCCACGTATATTTCTAGAGAGTCCAGACTCCCCAACAAGACTTAGGCACAAAGAGCTGGTAGCCAAGTCCCCTTAGAGCTGATACCCTAGGACAAACACTAAAAACTTAAACAAATAACTAAATAAGATGATGTCTGATAGGGGCATTTGTTAGGAAGGAAGGATTTAGAGAAGGGTAATATGGAAGTGGGGGTTCCCAGGTGGCTCAGCAGTAAAGAATCTGCCAGCCAATGCAGGAGACGTGGGTTCATCCCTGGGTTGGGAAGATCTCCTAGAGAAGGAAATGTCAACCCACTTCAGTATCCTTGTCTGAAAAATTCCATGGGCAGAGGAGCCTGGTGGGTTACAGTCCAGAGGGTTGCAAAGTGTCAGACATGACTAAGTGATGAAACAACAGCAATATGGGAGTGAGAAGAACTGGAGAACTCAGTGAAACCTCTCTGAGGAGGTGATTATGAGCTGAAATCTGTAAAGAGGGAAAGGACTCAGCCAGAAGCATGGATGAGGTGAAAGCCATGGGTAATTGTGGATAATTATGGCTCTCTCAGGAGAAGGCAATAGCACCCCACTCCAGAACTCTTGTCTGGAAAATCCCATGGACGGAGGAGCCAGGAAGGCTGCAGTCCATGGGGTCACTAAGAGTCGGACACGACTGAGCGACTTCACTTTCACTTTCCACTTTCCTGCATTGGAGAAGGAAATGGCAACCCACTCCAGTGTTCTTGCCTGGAGAATCCCAGGGATGGGGGAGCCTGGTGGGCTGCTGTCTATGGGGTCACACAGAGTCAGACATGACTGAAGCAACTTAGCAGCAGCAGCAGCAGCAGCGTGGCTCTCCCAACATACTGACTAAAATTTTCTTTAAAAAAACAAAACCATGCCTTTCTTTTTTTCTAGATGATCTAACACGAGTAGAAATAGATCAAATATATTAATACATTTATTTGAGTCAAAATACAGAATTATTTTTAGGTCTCTTCTTGTAATCCAAACTCTGGTAAAATAGTGCTTTTATTATTATTGATGTAGACCATTTTTAAAGTCATTATTGAATCTATTACAATATTGTTTGTTTTACACTGATTTTTTGGACTTGAGGCAGACTTGTGGGATCTTAACTCCCTGACCAGCAATCAAATCCTCACCCCCTGCATTGGATGGTGAAGTCTTAACTATTGCAGCACCATAGAGGTCTTTGTTTTGTTACTATTTTTACCTCATGTAAATAAATTGATTTTACTTTAAATTGAGTGTCAGTGAGTTCAGTTCAGTTCAGTCGCTCAGTCACGTCAGACTCTTTGCAACCACATGAATTGCAGCACATCAGGCCTCCCTGTCCATCAACAACTCCCAGAGTTCACTCAAACTCACGTCCATCGAGTCCATGATGGCATCCAGCCATCTCATCCTCTGTCATTCCCTTATCTTCCTGCCCCCAATTCCTCCCAGCATCAGGGTCTTTTCCAATGAGTCAACTCTTCGCATGAGGTGGCCAAAGTACTGGAGTTTCAGCTTTAGCATCATTCTTTCCAAAGAACACCCAGGGCTGATCTCCTTTAGAATGGACTGGTTGGATCTCCTTGCAGTTCAAGGGACTCTCAAGAGTCTTCTCCAACACCCCAGTTCAAAAGCATCAATTCTTTGGCACTCAGCTTTCTTCACAGTCCAACTCTCACATCCATACATGACCACTGGGAAAACCATAGCCTTGACTAGACGGACCTTTGTTGGCAAAGTAATGTCTCTGCTTTTGAATGTGCCATCTAGGTTGATCATAACTTTCCTTCCAACGAGTAGCATCTTTTAATTTCATGGCTGCAGTCACCATCTGCAGTGATTTTGGAGCCCAAAAAAATAAAGTCTGACACTGTTTCCACTGTTTCCCCATCTATTACCCATGAAGTGATGGGACCAGATGCCATGATCTTCGTTTTCTGAATGTTGAGCTTTAAGCCAACCTTTTCACTTTCATCAAGAGGCTTTTTAGTTCCTCTTCACTTTCTGCCATAAGGGTGATATCATCTGCCTGTCTGAGGTTATTGATATTTCTCCTGGCAATCTTGATTCCAGCTTGTGCTTCTTCCAGACCAGCGTTTCTCATGATGTATTCTGTGTATAAGTTAAATAAGCAGGGTGACAATATACAGCCTTGATGTACTCCTTTTCCTATTTGGAACCAATCTGTTGTTCCATGTCCAGTTATAACTGTTGTTTCCTGACCTGCATATAGGTTTCTCAAGAGGCAGGTCAGGTGGTCTGGTATTCCCTTCTCTTTCAGAACTTTCCACAGTTTATTGTGATCCACACAGTCAAAGGCTTTGGCATAGTCAATAAAACAGAAATAGTTGTTTTTCTGAAACTCTCTTGCTTTTTCCATGATCCAGTTGATGTTGGCAATTTGATCTCTGGTTCCTCTGCCTTTTCTAAAACCAGTTTGAACATCTGGAAGTTCACAGTTCACGTATTGCCATATCTTGAGAGAAATGAGATATTGACAAATAATTAAAAATCATTGAGAACTGCTACCCCATGGAGTCAGGATCTTCTCATTTCATTGGTTAACTTTGCAACCTCCCTTGTTTTTGTCTAGTTGCTAGGTTGTGTCTCTTTTGTGACCTCATGGATTGTAGCCTGCCAGGCTTCTCTGTCTATGGGATTTCTCAGGCAAAAATACTGGAGTAGGTTGCCTTTTCCTCATGGCTCAGATGGTAAAGAATCTGCCTGTAATGTAGGGGACCTGGATTTGATCCCTGGGTCAGGAAGATCCCCTAGAGAAGGGAATGCACACCCATTCCCGTATTCTTGCTTGGAGAATTCCATGGACAAAGGAGCCTGGTGGGCTACAATCTATAGGGTCGCAAAGAGTCAGACATGACTAAGTGACTTATACACACCAGATCCCATTTCCTTCTCCCGGCAATCTTCCTGACCCAAGTCTCTTGCTTTGCCAGGCAGATTCTTTACTGCTGATCCACCAGCAAAGCCCACGACCTCCCTTAGCAAGTGGTATATAGAGAGTCCTAGTGAAGGGCCCAGTTTCACTAGCAGTGTATGGAACTGTAAGCTTAATTCAGAATGTTTGTAGTAGATGTACACAACTGACAATGTTAAGGGTGTTAAGGGTGCTATATTGTTTCATAGCAACAAATGCACCATGGATTTTTCTTAAGCAGATCATCATAATCTTTAATAATATGTCTGGGTAACAAAAAAAATCCATCTTATTCTCTACAGAGCAATCAAGGAATTAATAGGATAATGCAAGGTATTCTGCCTTTGAAGAAAATAAGGCATGAAAACATCCATTCACAGTTTTCTTCCATGGACCAATGCAAATAATACATCACAATAAAGCTTGTTTGATTCTTAAACATGATCTATCAGCTTCGTTTCTTATTCTAGTTTCCTAACCACCATCTATGCAGCCATGGATTGATGGCAATGCCCATCACTTCTGCTTTGATGACTTTGGTAGTTTTCTAAGTGGTATTCTGTTTTGTTTTTGTTTTTGTTTTTTCTGGCAGCTCCAGATACAGAAGGAAGTTAAGAGTGGAAATCTCTTCAGAAGGGTGGGGCTTGACAAATGTGGCCCCATTTTTGGAAGAGGTAAAAGGTCATAAGCACCCAATTTACTTGGTTCTCTAGTTTGTTTACTTCCCTGGTGGCTCAGATGGTAAAGCATCTGCCTACAATGCGGGAGACCTGGGTTCGATCCCTGGGTTGGGAAGATCCTCTGGAGAAGGAAATGGCAACCCACTTCAGTACTCTTGCCTGGAAAATCCCATGGATGGAAGAGCTTGGTAGGCTACAGTCCGTGGGGTCGCAAAGAGTCGGACACGACTGAGCGACTTCACCTCACCTCATATCTGGTTTGCTTGGGGTAGAGGCAACTGATTACTATTGGTCACAAAATTCATCGGGTGTTTCTGTAACATTGCATGGAACAAAGGAACTTTTTGGCCAACCCAATACACACAAGCTCTGCTCCAACTTTTACTTTCCTTCTTCCTCTTTCCTCTCTCCTGATGAAACCAGGTTATTTCTGTGTGTGTGTGTGTGTGTGTGTGTGTGTGTATGTGTGTGTGTGTTTTGCTTTGTTTTGTTTTTCAGAAATACAAACTGGATCTCAGTAATCATGGTGTAAAAGCAATTGATGGTCTTTTTTCCCTTTCCTAAAGAATGGTATCCAACCTCCTTAAGTAGAGGAAAACCCTCCTAAGCTGCCTGTAGCTCGCCTTTCAGGTTTTCTGCCTACCAGTCCCCTCCCTGCTATCCAACCTCTGTACCCTACATGCTCCAGCCACACTGCTGCTGCTGCTAAATCCCCCCAGTTTCTGCATATTCCATGTTTTCTTTTATGTCTCTTTATCTCTGCATGGTCTCCTTTTCTCAGGAGTACTTTTTACAGCCTTCAGACCTTGCAAACCACTACTTGGAATTCAGTATTCTCTTCATGACTGCTTCTTCTGTGAAGCCTCAACTAACTTCCACCAGCAGAGTTAATCACCCTGAAATCTGCATTTCCCAAAGCATTAGCCTATACCTTTGAATAACACCTCTCATGGCATTGAGATTACTTCTTGCCTTTTTGGCCCTAAACTCTTCAATAAGATGTGTCTTAACCAATTTTTATATTTCTAGTTAGTGTTAGTCGCTCACTCCTGTCCAACTCTTTGAGACCCTACAGGCTGTGGCCCTGCAAACTCCTCTGTTCATTGAATTCTCTAGGTAAGAATGCTGGAGTAGGTTGCCATTCCCTTCTCCAGGGGATCTTCCCAACACAGAGATCAAACCCTCAACTCTTGCATCTCCTGCATTGCAAGTGGATTCTTTACCACTGAGCCACCAGGATGCCAATTAAAGTTATAGTCGTTAAAATTTTTGTGTGTTTGTGTGTATACTTTACACATTCAAGCACAATGCATATCACTTCACTCTACCTCAGTCACTGCTTCCTGATTTGGCATTTTATCATCACTAAGTTCTGGGTGCCCTGAGGTAGTCATTATCTTACACAACTCACTTTTGTATAGTTATTCCTTGACCCAACTCCAGGCAATAACGTAAAACCTTTTCAAAAAAGACAAGAAACACAAGAAAATGCTTTTGCCAAAAAATAAAAAATGCTGTGTTTAACTAAAAGCAGAACCAATAAAGTCATCAACATTTATTTCTATGATATGTATTCAAGACATTCCATTTCTCTTTTTGAAGTATAGTTGATTTACAATGTTGTATTAATTTCAGGTATATGGCATAGTGATTAAATTATACATATATATTTAGGCTTCTCTTGTGGCTCAGATGGTAAAGAATCTGCCTGCAATGTGTGAGATCCAAGTTCGATCCCTGGGTTGGGAAGATCCCCTGAAAAAGGGAATGGCAACTCACTCCAGTATTCTTGCCTGGAGAATTCCATGGACAGCAGAGCCTGGCATGCTATAGTCCATGGGATTGCAATGAGTCAGATGCAACTGAGTAACTAACACTTTCACTTAATACATATATTTAGTCTTTTTCAGATTCTTTTCTCATATAAGTTATCACAGAATGTTGCATAGAATTCCCTGTGCTATACAGTAGGTCCTTGTTGGTTATCTATTTACATATAGTAGTTTATGTGTTCATGAACAGAGGTGGGAGCAAGAGGGATAAATCAGAAGCCTGGGACGAACTCAGTCAAATGGACTCAAATGTTGAGTCCATTTCTGATCCCTTCCATTTTCTGCCTTCACTTCTTTTCTGTTCTATTAATACTTGCCTTCACCTGTTATGCTTGGAAATCTCTTGGTCCTTGACTTCACTTTATGATAGATATGCTCTTACTCCATTACCTTAGAAAACATTTAATTTCAAAGTTGAACCCTTCGTGCAGACTGATTTTTTCAGGTCATCTCAGAAATCTGCCCTCTGTAATCCTCCATTCGAATACCCTTGTTGTCTGAATGAACCAAGATTTTTAAAAAATCGAGTAAGTCATCATCCAGTTTGGTTATCAAATGAAGCAATACAGTCACCATGCCATTTCAGGATGCTTTCCATAAATTCTCATTGTGTGAATAAATACTTTCAGAGGAAGCTATTCAATGGATCTCTGACCAATAGAACATCTAGTAGATCTAAGTGCTCACTTCTAGCTATTAAGAATTCTACAAATAATCAGAAAGACAGAAAAATACACCTACTCTTATTTTTTTTTAATTTCAGAGTAATATATACAATAACAAAATGCTTACATGCACATAATATACCTTAAGTAATAAAATTCTGTATCCCCTAAAAACTTCTTGTGAGAAAAAAAGAAAAAAAATAATAACTTCTTGTGAGTCCCCCAATTGCACACACATTCCTGTCCAGCAAGATATATGGTCCAAGGATCATCACTACACAGCCAAAAATAGCAATAAAACCACACAAAGCAGCCAAGTATCATAAGATAGAAACAAAAGAATAAGACCTAAGGTTTCAGATATCAGAATAACAGCTAAAATATATAATATCACATGTATTATGATTTGATTTGTGGTGTTGGAGAAGACTCTTGAGAGTCCATTGGACTGCAAAGAGATCTAACCAATCCATCCTAAAGGAGATCAGTCCTGAATATTCATTGGAAGAATTGATGCTGAAGCTGAAACTCCAATACTTTGGCCACCTGTAGCGAAGAACTGACTCATTTGAAAAGCCTCTGATGCTGGGAAAGATTGAAGGCAGGAGGACAAGGGGATGACAGAGGATGAGATGTTCGGATGGCATCATTGACTCTGTGGACATGAGTTTGAGTAAGCTCCGGGAGTTGGTGATGGACAGGGAATTCTTGGCGTGCTGCACTCCATGTGGTTGCAAAGAGTCAGACACCACTGAGCAACTGAACTGAACTGATTGTGATTTTAAGTATATGAAGGATCATAAAAATAACCAAATAGATCTGAAAAAACCAAAGATAATGTTTTCATTGGAGGAAAAAACATAACAGCAGAATTAAAATTCAATAGTGTTAGAAAGCAAATAGGACAGAGATGGAAAAATCAATCGATGGGAAGAATGATCTAAGGAAGTATAAAAAAATCTAGCACAAAGATACAAAGAGTTAGAAAATAAATAGAAGAGGCTGAATGAAAGGAAGATGGATTGAGAAGGCTTGGCATCTATCTATTTAAAATTGTAGCTAGAGACAAGAGGTATAATGAGAGTGATTGGGCCTGGTCTAAGAAGTCTTCTTTTTATAATATCTAAAATCATGCACATGACTTCCTTAGGCACAAACCTCAACACTTATGGCATCATATACGCCTTAGTAGATTTTCTTTAAAAAGGAAAAGTAGCATATCTGTAGTTATGTTGATGTTCCTTTAAAAGCTGAGACAGCTGTAGAACTTAGAAAAGCATGAAATCCTTCTCTCTTAAATTCAGCAGGGAAGCACCACGAAAAAAAATCTAGCACAAAGATACAAAGAGTTAGAAAATAAATAGAAGAGGCTGAATGAAAGGAAGATGGATTGAGAAGGCTTGGCATCTATCTATTTAAAATTGTAGCTAGAGACAAGAGGTATAATGAGAGTGATTGGGCCTGGTCTAAGAAGTCTTCTTTTTATAATATCTAAAATCATGCACATGACTTCCTTAGGCACAAACCTCAACACTTATGGCATCATATACGCCTTAGTAGATTTTCTTTAAAAAGGAAAAGTAGCATATCTGTAGTTATGTTGATGTTCCTTTAAAAGCTGAGACAGCTGTAGAACTTAGAAAAGCATGAAATCCTTCTCTCTTAAATTCAGCAGGGAAGCACCACGATTCATACTAAACAGTTCCCATTTGCTCAAATGACTAGTGAACTAAGACCGTGACTTTGCCATTATGAGGTCTCACTCAAGCTATTTTGGTCGAGCCTACATCCCAAAACATAAGGGAATAACAATATTTAGTGTGATGTTGCATTCATTCCAGTGGGGCACAAAGCAGCCTCCTAAAAATGCATTCTACTATTCTAGATATCAGTCTAGAATAACCTTTAACCATAGGTAACAGAAAGGATTGCTGATTATGGCCACTCATTCTATCCCCAAGCTCTTATTTTTTTCTTTGCTGAGATTCTTAGTTCTGCTACTGCTGCTGCTGCTGCTAAGTCACTTCAGTCGTGTCCATCCACAGTCTTTACTATGCAATTGCAGAGTATTACACCATCCTCAAACCTACACAGTATATTAAAAAGCAGATACGTCATTTTGTCGACAAAGGTCCACACTGTAAAAACTATGGTTTTTCCAGTAGTCTTGTACAGATGTAAGTTGGACCATAAAGAAGGCTGAGTGCTGAAGAATTGATGCTTTTGAATTGTGGTGCTGGAAAAGATGCTTGAGAGTTGCTTGGACTGCAAGGAGATCAAACCAGTTGATCCTAAAGGAAATCAATCCTCAATATTCACTGGAAGCATTGATACTGAAGCTGACTTTGGCCACCTGATGCAAAAAGCGAAATCACTGGAAGAGATCCTGATGCTGAGAAAGATTGGAGGCATAAGGAGAAGAGGGCAACAGAGGAAGAAATGGTGAGAAAGCATCACTCACTCAGTGGACATGAATCTGAGCAAACTCCAGGAGATAGTGAAGGACAAGGAAGCCTAGCATGCTTGCTGCATTCCATGGGGTCACAAAGAGTCATATATGACTGAGAGGCTAAGCAACAGCCCAATCCATTCTCAAGGCTCTGACCTTTGAAGTATAACCCTTTTCCATTCATATTCAATAAAAAGTTGTAGAACAGAGAATAACGTTTGTCTTATTGGAGGTTTTACAGGAACATTTTGACTTGACCTGTGTGGACAGCTGCAAGAACAAAAGATTCTGACATGAAGAAGTTTGCAACAACCAACTACATCCCTTACCCTTTTAGTATAAAAGAAACCTGAATTTTAGCTCTCAGAAGATAGTTCTTGGGGCCACTAGTCCACCATCTTTTCAGTCTGCTGTCTTTCTCAATAAAGTCACTATTCTTCCCCCTAACAACTCATTTCTAGATTCACTAACCTGTTTTGCACTGAGTAGTTTATAATAAATCTGTGGCGTAATTTCCCTACCACTGTCTAATAACTTACCATGTAATTTCATAGTGGTCTGTCAACATGTGGTTCAGCCACTACTTTCACAAGGATTTCACTCATCCTTGTATCTCTAGTATTAAGCATACTGCCTGCCATATAATAAATATTAAATGCTGTACAGACAGGTAAACTATGTCTAGCAGATAGCCAGTTAACATCAGTTAGTTAGATAAATGGAGGTATGAATATTTGTAAGGAGAAGGGATGGATGGAAAGATGAAGAGAAGAAAAACTACATTCGTGTGTTTCTTCTAATAACAACATTTTAAAAGAATAAACATGCTACCATGAGGCTAGAGTCTGATATAAAGCTCACTTGCAAAATGATTTAAGACAAGTTTTACTAATTCTCTCAGAATAATAAACATAGCAGTTGCTTCTGTTGAAGCTGAAATGATTAATGAAATCGTGGACTGAACTGTTCCCCTCCCTTTGCCAGAAGTACTCCCTGAAAGTACGTTAAAGCATTTAGGGACATGCACCGGCTTTTTCAAATCCTCATTTAGTTCTGCAGCTGGCTCAAGCCAGGTTCTGGCACAATCACTTTCATCTGAGAAGTAATGCCATCTTTTAAATTAGAGGGTGCAGTGAACTGAGGACCATACCCAGAGGACACAAATGGAAATCATTTAGAGTTGCCTGATCTTTCCTTTCACTCAAAACCAACACAAAACAAGCTAGTTCAGCAAATTGAGGCTATAAATAATACACAACACTTCATCATTTCGGTTACCTCTTTGTACAGCATCCAAGACGCCTACAGGCCTGGATAGAGCAGCCTTATTAGAACTCCAAGGGGAAGGGTAACCACTAGGCAGCTAATCACAATACTGTCAAATTGCTACATCAAACGACTATAATTCACTGAATTGGGCAGTTATTAAAATTCCAAGCTGTCTCTATGATGTGACCAGAATGATAACGACAATACAGTCTGCCTTCCTTGCACACAATGAGACACATCAGGAAAGACATAGGTCCTACCAACTCCAATATCTGTTCTGTGCAAGCTACCCTCCAAAAATAAATAGCATGATGTGTTTCGTGCCTTCTCTGATGTGACAGCGTTTGTGCAGAAGAAAATGTCCCAGTTCCACGGAAAGCCCTGATATAAGTTAAGGTCTTAACGTTTTATAAATCACAGTACAGAACTCTGCACTGAAACCACCTTTCACAATTAAGAAAAGCAACAGCAAATTAGGTAATTAGCATAAGAATGTACAAACACTGTTGTCTCTTAAGTGCCCTTATTAAGCATTCTAAATATAGTCATTTCAATTGTACAATTTACAAATTATTTTCTTTTTTCTTATAATAAATCTTGCACCCTTGTGACAAATGCTATAATCCTCACTAGGCAGAAAATCCCTAAGCTAACATAAAATGAACTTTTTATGAAACCTATGAATCTAGAAGAGAAGCAATTGAATTAGTCCTGGCACCAACCTAAAAGACACTTCGATTGGAAAATTATCAAATTTAACCCAGTGAAACTCAGTTATGGTTTAATGAAAAGCAGTTAAAATAAGCTTTGAATTAATCATTCCTCCTGATCAAGGGGAAAATACACTTATGGAAAACATAAAACTTCATAACTATGATTAGAGAATTATTTTGTTCTGAAAACAAATTAGTTAGAACATTACTACCTGAAAGCAAAATTTGAAATCACTTACTAATGACAAGCTTCCATTCTGTATGAGGAGGCAGATTGCAAAGAAATAGCAGAGCATTGTGTGTTTTCTGCACTGTTTCAAGTATGGAAAACAGTAGTAGTGAGCATTTTTGTTTACTGAAAAGGTATTTAAGCTAATAAAATTAAATGTTATTATAAATGTGGTAGTTGAATTTTACTTTTTCTAAATTCTCCATTATGGATAGATAGATGATAGATTAATAGATGATTAGATAGATAGATGAAACATAAATATAAAATCATTAATTCCTACATTTGGAAAGGCATTTTTAAATCTCAGTTGTGTCAGAATTCAAACCTGACATGAGCTGGTTTAAATCATCTCTTTAAAGTGGAAATCTCTCAAGGTCAAGCATTTAAACAAAGGTACAAGGACCCTATGGATCTTATTTGTCTCCCATCCTCTGATTAAGTGAAGCTCACCAAACAAAACATAGATTCTTCTCTGATAAAATGGCTCCCAACCAGTGGGATATGAACCACTAAAGGTCTTCTGGTTATTGCAAAGGGCCTGAAAATTCATTCAAGCTTCACCTAAATAAACTGTAATTTCATTGATTAAATAATGCTTATATATATTTGCATATTAATATTCTTTAAAGGTTATTAATAAAGCTTATCCATTTACAAAGGCAAAGACAATTTACAGGCTAAAAGTTTCAAGTCTACGAAGGTGACCTCTGTGTGCATATATGCAGTCGTGTCGGATGTTTGCAATCCTACACACTTAACTCACCAGGGTCCTCTGTTCATGGAATTGCCCAGGCAGGACTGGAATGGGTTGCTCTTTCATTTTCCAGGGGATCTTCCTAACCCAGGGATTGAACCCAGGTCTCCTGCATCTCCTGCATTGGCAGGCAGATTCTATACCTCTTGAGCCATCAGGAAAGGTGACCATTCTACTCCAACTAAGCCATAAGCTTTATGCATTGCCAAAGCAAACCCCAATAGACTTCTTATAAGGGCTAGTGAGAATCAGAGATTATTCAAATAATTCTAAAGTTTATGTAGAAGAGTAAATATTTGAGAAAAGCAAAGAAGGTTTGTGAAAATGAAGACTGATGTGGAAGAATGAATTAAACCACGTTATAAAGATGTAGGAACTTTAAAAGTATAATGGAGGTTTAAAGCTCATATGGCCAAAGCATTTTCTTCCTAGATTTTGCACCATTAGCCCTGCTCCAGGAGGATTTTCCAAGTCAAGACTCTTAAAATAGAGACTCCATTTACTATTCTATGGTTATTTAATTTTTTAAATTTGGCTATTTTGTCCATGTACAATTTGTCATTGTGCTAAATATGATAGGAATATCACTAATTTTAAAATATATATCCAGTAACCCCACTAATAGATACTATATACTGATTTAAAGCATTATCCTTATCATATATAAATCCTCATACGTGCGTAGTAATCAAACAATGAAATTAACTTAAAGATTGTTTATAAAGGAAAACAGTTTTGTGAAGGACCTTCATTTTTAAATATTTTATTTAAAAAAATATTTCTTTTTGACTGTACCCTGCAGCAGGATCTTAGTTTCCTAAAAGAAAGAAAGTTAAGTCATTCAGTTGTGTTCAACGCTTTACAACCCCATGGACTGTAGCCTGCCAGGCTCCACCATCCATGGGATTTTCCAGGCAAGAATACTGGTGTGGGTTGCCATTCCCTTCTCCAGGGGACCTTTCTGACCCAGGGATCAAACCCAAGTCTCCGGCACTGCAGGCAGACTCTTTACCATCTGAGCTATCAAGGAAGAACCTAGTTCCCTGATCAGGGATCAAATGCATGCTGCCTGCATTGAATACTTGGAGTCTTAACCAGTGGACCACCAGGGAAGTCCTAACTTAAAGTTTCCTTAGTAGAAAACTGCTTAAAATAAGAAGGAAAAAAAAGCTTAGTCATTATAGAATCTTTTGCTGCCACTAAAGCGATTATTTAGATAAATATTTACTAATAATCAATATCCCCTTTATTAAATTGAAAATGCAAGTTTCAGAAAAAGATGTATATCAGTCAAGTTTTGTAAACTATTTTTGCATCTGCATATACATAGTATTTATAGTAGAACTGATGCCAAGATGGATTTGCACATGACCTTCATTTCTCTATCCTTTCCGTCATTTGTTAAATTTGGTTTTTTACTTTTTGCCAATAAATTGCCACATGCTTTGTCCCTGTGGACACATGCCTTTACCATCTAACATATTTTAGGCTCACCCCTATAATGAAAGAGGGGCCCTGGCCACTTAGCCGTGTGGTGATGAGGGAAATAGCACACAGCTGCACATCTGCCTTGGGCAGCTGAACTAAGCTCTCCTCAGTTCAGTCAGTTCGGTCACTCAGTCGTGTCCGACTCTTTGCGACCTCCTGGACTGCATCACGTCAGGCTTCCCTGTCCATCACCAACTCTCTGAGCCTACTCAAACTCATATCTATTGAGTCGGTGATGCCATCCAGCCATCTCATCTTCTGCTGTTCCCTTCTCCTGCCATCAATCTTTCCCAACATCAGGGTCTTTTCAAATGAGTCAGTTCTTCACATCAGATGGCCAAAGGATTGGAGTTTCAACTTCAGTATCAGTCCTTTCAGTGAATATTCAGGATTGATTTCCTTTAGGATGGACTGGTTGGATCTCCTTGCAGTCCAATGGACTCTCAAGCGTCTTCTTCAACACCACAGTTCAAAAGCATCAGTTTTTCAGCACTCAGCTTTCTTTATGGTCCAACTCTCACATTCATATGTGACTACTGAAAAAACCATACCTTTGACTAGACGGACCTTTGTTGGAAAAGTAATGTCTCTTATGCTGTCTAGGTTGGTCATAATTTTTCTTCCAAGGAGTAAGTATCTTTTAATTTCATGACTGCAGTCACCATCTACAGTGATTTTGGAGCCCAGGAAAATAAAATCTGACACTGTTTCCCCATCTATTTGCCATGAAGTGATGGGATCAGATGCCATGATGTTAGCTTTCAGAACATTGAGCTTTAAGCCAATTTTTTCACCCTCCTCTTTCACTTTCATCAAGAGGCTCTTTAGTTCTTCACTTTCGGCCATAAGGGTGGTGTCATCTGCATATCTGAGGTTATTGATATTTCTCCCGGCAATCTTGATTCCAGCTTGTGCTTCTTCCAGACCAATGTTTCTCATGATGTACTCTGCATAGAAGTTAAATAAGCAGGGTGACAATATACAGCCTTGACATACTCATTTTCCTATTTGGAACCAGTCTGTTGTTCCGTGTCCAGTTCTAACTGTTGCTTCCTGACCTGCATACAGGTTTATCAAGAGGCAGGTCAGGTGGTCTGGTGTTCTCATCTCTTGAAGAATTTTTTACAGTTTGTTGTGATCCACACAGTCAAATGATCAGAAAAGAAATGCTTAGCAATCCCTTGAAAAAGAGAATTGGAACTTGACATTTTCATCTTTACACTTGGCAAAATACTATGAACAGTAAAACTGCTGATGGCATCAGAACTGAAAAGCGAGATTGCTAGAAGAATTGGCTTGGCCTCATCAAGTTTCTCATCTTTCAACACCATGCAGTGTGCTGATTGCTTGCTTATTAGTTTAGATCAGTACTTTGTTAAGCTATGAGAGCTTCCCTCATAGCTCAGTTGGTAAAGAAGCTGCCTGCAATGCAGGAGACCTGGGTTTGATTCCTGAGTTGGGAAGATCCTCTGGAGAAGGAAATGGCAATGGACTCCAGTATTCTCACCTGGAGAATCCCATGGACAGAGGAGCCTGGCAGGCTACAGTCCATGGGATCGCAAATGTTGGACATGACTGAGTGACTAAACCACCACCACTGCCACCACATTTTTAAATATATTGCCAGTGTAAGCTTTTATCTTGCATGGTACCATAACCATTTGAATATATGGCAGCATTCAATCACTAAGCCTTATTTTAAACAAAATGTCTAGGATTCTTTAACTGAAAAATCCCAAACTTATTCTTCTCTTATGCTTTCTTTTCTTTAATTTCTATAAATGATTTTTCACATATACATCTGTTTGCTGACTCTTCATCCTTACACTGTACTCAACTGGCAAAAATCACAATTCTGGAAAATTCAAATTGTCTGAATTCTCAACTATTATGCAAGGAATACTGAGTAAATCTAGAGAGGAAAAAAAGAACTGCAGACACTTGAGAATTAGAGGCATTACAAATTCATGGTTTCCAGTTCAAACAAGATCTTCAGTGCTAATCTTAGTATCATTCTGGGATCCAAGCATCCTGCCATGTCTTGTCGATCACTGGCTTGCTTTCACTCTATTTCATGCTTCCATATTCAATATTCCATTTATCTTCACTTCCATGAAATCTCTTACTCTACCACCTCCTTCTTCCTCACAGTCAAGGTTATAGTGTCTTACCTCACAAAGAAAATAGGACCATCAGAAAAGGACTACACTTACTTCTCACCTCACTTGCCAATTGTCATGCTTGTATATGTATCATGCATAGGCTTCCCATGTGCCTCAGTGGTAAAGAATCTGTCTGCCAATGCAGGAGACCTGGGTTTGATCCCTGAATTGGGAAACCCTCTCCAGTATTCTTGCCTAGAGAACCCCATGGACAGAGGAGGCTGGCAGGCTACAGCCCATGGGGGTCAGAAAAGTGTCAGACATGACTTAGGGACTAAACAAGGACAACATTTTCATCATGTTGCCATTCCTTCTGCCATAGTTGTTTTCCTGTCTAAAGTTCCTTCACTCTTGTTAAAGTTTCTATCTTCCTCTTGCTGCAACTGCAATTAATATATCTTCTTTCTCCTGTATTAAAAACATCTTAATTTCTGGGTGCTTCCATTCAGCATTCAAACAGGTTTGTCTCTTTGCCTTAATTTTCCAGTCCCTCCTTTAACCCAGTGTGAGCTGGCTCGCTCTTCTCTTCTTCCCCACCAACCTGTCTTGTCTCCTAAGCCAGTAATGAAACCATATTCCATTCAGTTATTCAAGAAAGAGATCTTTTGCTTGATCATTTGATTTCTCTCTTCCTTATTGCTTGTCAACTCTCTTAATATTTCTGTTTCATTCATTCATTCATTCATCTCTATTAGTACAACTACGACTCTAGATTCAGTCAACAATTTCTGTTTTTACCAATGAGTAAATTTGTTACTTTTCTAACAAATGTCACTGTCTATGGTTTTGACCTTCTTCAGTCTTTCCATGGCAACTAGAATTATACTTCTATCAATAAAATGCAAATCTGATTATATCAGTCACCCTACTAACCTTCTCAATATTTAGGAAATTTTCCAATGATGGTTTTAAAACTCTTCCTGACCTAGGTTCTGTAGTCTCCTCCTTAAACCTCACTCTGAATTCTAAACTGTAAACATTCTAAATGTTTAGAGATTCTAAACTGTAGACATGTAATAAATTACTGGCTGTTCTCTAATTTATACGCCTAATATTGCTTCGGGCTTCTCTGGTGTCTCAGATGGTAAAGAATCCACCTGTGATGCAGGAGACCTGGGTTCAATCCCTGGGTTGAGAAGATCCCTGGGAGGGCGACATGGTGACCCACTCCAGTATTTTTGCCTGGAGAATCCTCATGGACAGAGGAGTGTGGCGGGCTACAGTCCATGGGGCTGCAAAGAATCCAACAGGACTGAGTGACTAAGCACAGCACAATATTACTCCCTCTAGAGATTCTACACTACTGTCCCATGTGTCTAGAAGGTTACCTTCTCTTTCATTTCAGGTTAGATATCAAAACCCCCATAAGGCATTTCTACTACTAGAAATGTTATTATTATGTTATGTTATTATTTCTGTTATTATTTCAGAAATAATAACACAGTAGTAACTATAGTGTATCTTAATTGACTGTTAGCTTGCTCATAACCCAGGTAAGACTGTATGTTCTTTAAGGGAGACACAATGTCTTTTTCTAATTGTTTCCAGTGCTCACTGCAGTGCCTGGCTCTACCTGGATGCTCTATCAACACTTGTTGAATGACTGATGTTGGCCAATTGCCCAGAAACATGTGAGATAATAGAGATAAGATTTGTGACAATGGAGTAGAATATCAAGCAGGTCAAAGCACCTGCATAATGAAATTAAATATAAATCAAGACGTGTTGTTGTAACAGATATATTGACCAAGTCTAGTGAGAAGTTGTGCTGGAAACACCTTGCTGACGGGATTTTTAATAGCCCTTTATCTCATCAGCATGTCCATCCTAAAGTCACTGGCCCTTGTCCAGTGGGTCACTTTGGTGTCTTCTTCACCTACTCAAATAGTATTGAGAGGAGGAAAGACCTGTCACATCTACTTATTGATTTTTTTTTAATTAAACTAGCTAATTGAAGAGATAGTTTGGACATATTCTGCTTCTATTTGATTTTGCAAATAACTCTAATGTGGTGATTCTCCGGTATGTGTGTCAGTTTCTCAATCATGTCCGACTCTTTGCGACCCCATGGACTGTAGTCTGCCAGGTTCCTCTGTCCATGGGATTCTCCAGGCAAGAATATTGGAGTAGGTTGCCATTTCCTTCTCTGGGGGATCTTCCTGACCCAGGGATTGAATCTGCATCTCTTGTGTCTCCTGCATTGGTGGGAGGATTCTCTACCACTCTGCCACCAAGGAAGGCCGTTCTCAAGTACAGTTGATGGCATCATCCTCCTTTGTTTGGTAGAGAAGTACATCAGATTCACCTCCAAATTGTATCAATTTCTACCTTCATGAAGAGACTTGAATCCCTTCCATTGTCAGTGAGTGTCTCTGACCTACAAAGCCAGTATGAGGTGGGGAGGAGAGTTAGATATCTATCTGTTCTGTTTAGTTGGTCATCACTGATCTAAAGTTGCATATACTTAGGGTCGAGTAGAATGTAATGAATTTTTATTATAAATTATGAATAAATTAGCTGTTATGTTTTGAAAAAGTACAAAATAATAGTCTCTATTACTATAAGATTTGGATTTTAAGGAAAAATCACCATAAAGGATGCATTTGTAGAATTTCCAAATTACAGATCTAGAATGTGTATTATTGACTACAACAAATAAAATACTATAGGCCAATCACTGTTCTAAATGGTTTTCATATATTAACTCAGTTTATTTTCAGAACAACTCCTTAAGCTATATAGTCTATGAGAGTATAAGTGAAAGTGTTAGTGACTCAGTCATGTAAACTCTTTGCAACCCCATGGACTATAGTCCACCAGGTTCCTCTATCCATGGGATTCTCCAGGCAATAATACTGGAGTTGCTGCCATTTCCTTCTCTAGGGATTGAACCCAGGTCTTCCGCATTGCGGGCAGATTCTTCACACTCTGAGCCACCAGGAAATCCCAAGAACACTGGGTGGGTAGCCTATCCCCTCTCCAACGGATCTTCCCAACCCAGGATTTGAACTGGGGCCTCCTGCATTGCAGGCAGATTCCCTGAGCTACCAGGGAAACCTGATGGAACCTATAATTAGCCCTATTTTGTATTCAAAAAGATCAATGCACCTAACATTCATTCAAGAACACACATTTAATAAGCAGCAAAAGCAGGATTTGAACCAGGAAATCTGGAACTAACATCTCTGTCTTAACTAGTACTCAGTTCTCATTCAGTTCTCCCAAACTTTATATAGCAAGAAACAGAGTTCCAAAACGTTTGGACAAATTGTCTAAGAACTTTAATATCTGTGTTATTCATCTTGTATATGGATCTCATTGTGCTTATTTTATTGGTAAATATTACTAACTCTATGTGCTGCCAGTTTCTTTGGAGACTCTTTTTTTTTTTTTT
>SJYT01030790.1:152729-165156 GCA_006410635.1 Cephalophus harveyi
CTTAGCGACCCCATGGACTGCAGCCCACCAGGCTCCTCCATCCATGGGATTTTCCAGGCAAGGATACTGGAGTGGGGTGCCATTGCCTTCTCCATATGCATCCTAATAGACATAAAAGTTTCATTCAGCCCTAAATCTAATGTGCAACATAGCAAAGGCTGACATTTTGAACTCTTGACAATTATGTGGAGAGCAATGGGAGGACTTCGTGATAATGCAGTTTCTTTATTCAGCTAACCAAGCTTGATGGCCTTCCATTTCCATTATGAAGAGTAATATAACCATTTCACAGGAAATGTTTTCACAATTGAATTCCACAATACCTTTGTCAAGTGCCCTCTGACTAGCTGGGTCTCTGTTCTGCATTGAGTAAAACAGACTATATGGTAAGCTATTTGATAAAGTAGAAAGGTCACTGGCCTCAACTTCAAGAGGTCAGGTCACTAAGTGTCAGCTACCTTATTAATCAGTTCAAATATGGCTTCAGCTGTTTGATTTTCCTGAGTGCTGGTTTCCTTCCCGGTGAAATGTGTGAGGAATCTGGATTGTACGAAAAGGTTTAACAACTTCTGATGCTCCACTGCATAAGAAGAGGTGAGGAAGACCTCTATAAGCTTGCTATATCCACATGATATAGACAGGCCAGCAGAATTCCACATCAGTTCATAAGATATAATCCCAACTTCTGACACAGAAACTAAAAGTCTTTGGGGGAAAGAAAGGTAATTTCAAGGCTCCTTAAAGACTTGAACTGACACATAGAAATGTTTCCCAAAAAGAGAGGTAGGAAGATAGGATCTGATCCACTAAATGAGTTTGGAGCTCATTATGTAGAAAATCTCACAATGTCCAGAGAAATTCCTCCTTAAAAATTCTCTATAGGATCGGGTTACCTCTGTCTAAGGCTCTTTCAAGGCCTGGATCCCTGACTCTATTCCTCATCTGCTGTACTTCATCCCTGTTTGATCCTAGTGGTTATTTCATTGACCCCTGATACCTGCCACTTGCTCCAACCCACTTTCTACTTACCTTTAACTATCTCTCAAACCTAGTCTGATCCATATCTAGCTTTACTGGATTAACTTTAAAGCTCTCCACTCATTTCCACTTCTATATTATAATCCCTGCACTGTTTCTCGAAGCACCTGGCCAGTCTGTATTCTACAATGACAAAGCAAAGCGTTTAAAGTCATTTTGCTATTTATACATACATCTTAATGAAAAAAAAAAAAAAAAAACAGTGTGGATTAAACATCATGATATTGTTAATATGAGGACATGCTACAATTCATTTCTTTAGGAACTAAATGTGAAATTTCAATATGCATTAACACATTTGTGTTTTTCTTACATTTTCTTTCTGCTAGGAATATGACTTTGCTGGAAATCCTGGTTGTGTGATTGATTGTAACTTCTCTGTGGCTCTCTGGGACCTTCCTGAAAATGAAATCGACCATCTTTGAGTGATAATGTCAGTGGGATAGAATGTGTCACTGAATAATGGTCTCCTGCTGCTGCTGCATAAATGCCAAGGTAAGCCAAAGGTATTTATGAGGAAAAAATTCATACCAAACTAAGATTTTTATTTTCAATGCAAAAGAAACTGAATATGTGGTCAGCTATTGCTAGTAGAGCATATGCTACATGTATATTTATTGAATATTTATAATGGATATTCAAGGGAAATTATAATATTCAAGTGATCAGTTCTTATGTAAATACTATATTCTAATTAGTTTTAATAAGGAGTTCATGGTCTGAGCCACAGTCAGCTCCTGGTCTTGTTTTTGTTGACTGTATAGAGCTTCTCCATCTTTAGCTGCAGAGAATATAATCAATCTGATTTCGGTGTTGACCATCTGGTGATGTCCATGTGTAGAGTCTTCTCTTGTGTTGTTGGAAGAGGGTGTTTGCTATGACCAGTGCATTTTCTTGGCAAAACTCTATTAGTCTTTGCCCTGCTTCATTTCGTATTCCAAGGCCAAATTTGCCTGTTACTCCAGGTGTTTCTTGACTTCCTACTTTTGCATTCCAGTCCCCTGTAATGAAAAGGACATCTTTTTTGGGTGTTAGTTCTAAAAGGTCTTGTAGGTCTTCATAAAACTGTTCAATTTCAGCTTCTTCAGCATTACTGCTTGGGGCATAGACTTGGATTACTGTGATATTGAATGGTTTGCCTTGGAGACGAACAGAGATCATTCTGTCATTTTTGAGATTGCATCCAAGTACTGCATTTCGGACTCTTTTGTTGACCATGATGGCTACTCCATTTCTTCTGAGGGATTCCTGCCTGCAGTAGTAGCCCTTCCTGACCTTCAACATGGGATGGCTCCTCTAGGCCCTCCTGTGCCTGGGCAACCACCACTCCTTGGACGTGGGGTTCCCCCTCCCGGTCACCACCTTGGCCTCAGGCGTGGGATTGCTCCTTCCGGCCACCACCCCTGGCCTCGGATGCACGGTAGCTCCTCCTTATGATTATACAGTGGAAGTGAGAAATAGATTTAAGGGCCTAGATCTGATAAAGTGCCAGATGAACTATGAAATGAGGTTCGTGACATTGTACAGGAGACAGGGATCAAGACCATCCCCATGGAAAAGAAATGCAAAAAAGCAAAATGGCTGTCTGGGGAAGCCTTACAAATAGCTGTGAAAAGAAGAGAAGAGAAAAGCCAAGGAGAAAAGGAAAGATATAAGCATATGAATGCAGAATTCCAGAGAATAGCAGGAAGAGATAAGAAAGCCTTCTTCAGCAATCAATGCAAAGAAATAGAGGAAAAGAACAGAATGGGAAAGACTAGAGATCTCTTCAAGAAAATTCGACATACCAAGAAAACATTTCATGTAAAGATGGGCTCTATAAAGGCTGTCTCTTATACACATCTCCTGTGCCTGGGCAACCACCACTCCTTGGACGTGGGGTTCCCCCTCCCGGTCACCACCTTGGCCTCAGGCGTGGGATTGCTCCTTCCGGCCACCACCCCTGGCCTCGGATGCACGGTAGCTCCTCCTTATGATTATACAGTGGAAGTGAGAAATAGATTTAAGGGCCTAGATCTGATAAAGTGCCAGATGAACTATGAAATGAGGTTCGTGACATTGTACAGGAGACAGGGATCAAGACCATCCCCATGGAAAAGAAATGCAAAAAAGCAAAATGGCTGTCTGGGGAAGCCTTACAAATAGCTGTGAAAAGAAGAGAAGAGAAAAGCCAAGGAGAAAAGGAAAGATATAAGCATATGAATGCAGAATTCCAGAGAATAGCAGGAAGAGATAAGAAAGCCTTCTTCAGCAATCAATGCAAAGAAATAGAGGAAAAGAACAGAATGGGAAAGACTAGAGATCTCTTCAAGAAAATTAGGCTGGATGACATCACTGACTCAATTAACGTGAGTCTGAGTGAACTCTGGGAGTTGGTGATGGACAGGGAGGCTTGGCGTGCTGCGATTCATGGGGTCACAAAGAGTCGGACATGAATGAGCGACTGAACTGAACTGAACTGAACTGAATCAGTTTTAAAACTTGAGTTATTATGCACTTACCCAAACCCTAAACAGGATTAGTGTCTCAGAAATGAAATACTTCCCTACATATAATATTTTAGCAATTAGAATCTCTCACTTTCACTTTTCACCATCATGCATTGGAGAAGGAAATGACAACCCACTCCAGTGTTCTTGCCTGGAGAATCCCAGGGATGACAGAACCTGGTGGGCTGCCATCTCTGGGGTCACACAGAGTCAGACACGACTGAAGTGACTTAGCAGCAGCAGCAGGAGCAGTTTATATTAGGCACTTTTGATACATGTTTTTCATACAGAAGAAGTTGGGTAAATAACGCACAAATATCTCAAAAATACACTGATCAATTTATTCTAAAATGAAAGGGCATAAGATATTAATATTGATGGGACACTGAGACATATTAACCAAAAATTTAATTTACATTTATGTATACTGTATCTTTTGACTTTCCTGTGGCTCAGACGGTAAAGAGCCTGCCTACAATGTGGGAAACCTGGGTTCGATTCCTGGGTCAGAAAGATCCCCTGGAGAAGGAAATAGCAACCCACTCCAGTATTCTTGCCTAGAAAACCCTATGGATGGAGGAGCCTGGTAGGCTACAGTCCATAGGGTCACAGAATCACACAGGACTGAGCAACTTCACTTTCTTTCTTTCACTTTCTATACTGTATCTTTTAAGAAAACTTAAGTGTATGTTGCAAATATTTAACAGTAATTTTACAATTATGACTTATTAAGAAGACATTCCAAATAAAACATCTACTTAGGAGGCACAGATGGTATACATCAGATATATGCATAGGTAGGAGAGTTACATGATTTTCTTCCTCCAAATTTGGCAAAAATGTCTTACTCTTGGTTTTGTATTATACTACAAGCTTTTCAGATTGGATTTTCTCTGTAGAGAAAGCAGTAAAATGAAATATAGATCCATCACATAGAATATTTTGGCCAATGAGAAAGTAATGTGTAAGTCTGGGTATTTCCTTAGAAAACCCTACGACAAGAACTTGCCCTGAAATATGAGGATAACTGTAGCTCATTCTGAGTCTTTTGCTGGTGGCAGTCATTAGAGAAAAAAATTGATATAATCTATAACCAAAAATATATGGACATATTAAAAAGAAGACTATTTTGTGAACTGTCTGCAAGAGGTTTGTTGTTGTTGTTTTAGTCGCTAAGTTGTGTATGACTCTTTTGTGACCCCCATGGACTGCACCCTCCAGGTTCCTCTGTCCATGGACTTCTCCAGGGAAGAATACTAGAGTGGGTAGCCATTTCCTTCTTCAGGGGATCTTCCCAACCCAAGGATTGTAACCACATCTCCTGCGTCTCCTGCATTGGCAGGCAGATTTTTTGTTTGTTTGTTTGTTTGTTTGTTTACCACTGAGCCACTGGGAAGCCCCTGTAAGAGGTTAGTGGAAGTGAAAAGTAATAGCATCCATATATACATACCCATACCCCTGGGATGTCTGATTTTAAAACACCAGTATTTTCAGCCAGAAAGTCAAAATAGCTCAAGGAAGTTCCTTGGCCCTGATGATTTGAAGGTGATTAGAAATGTGATAGAATATGTACATTTTATTTGCTGAGTCTTTTGTGTGTATAAATGAAAGCCTTTCTATATATAATGTGTAGATACTTGGCAAAGCAAACAGTTCCACAAAAACTGTCTTGCAAATCTGCCTCAACGTGTAAAAAGATTTGTCATTTATAGACACTATTTAATTAACTGATGCCAATAAAAGAAGTTCTAAATAATCAAAAATCATGGTTAAAAAATATTCCAAACAAGTAATGGATTGGAGAGAATAAAAACATGTTTATTTTAAACACCAATCATTCAGAGCTCATTTATTTTCCTATTTATGATTTTAGTAAAAAAAATAATAATAATATAGTACATTCACTTATCCAGGGACTTCCCTGGTGGTTCAGTGGCTAAGACCCCATACTCCTAGTGCAGGGAGCCTGGGTTCAATCCCTGGTCCAGGAACTAGATTCCACACGCCTCAACTAAGAGTTCGCATGCTGCAACTAAAAACCCCACATGTGCTGCAACTGAGAAGTAGCACAGTCAAATAAGTAAATAAATAGTATAAAATACAAATATCCAATACATTTTTATGCAGAAAGATGAAATAATTGTTAGAATAATCCATTGCCTATTATCGTGTCTCATCTGAGCTCTCTCCTTACATAATAGCACTTGAGCAGGGTAGATTCACACTATGTTCCTCTTGTGTTTCTTTTCTACCATCCATAGATGCCTGAATCTCAGTGTTAGAACCATAGTCATACACTTTTTGTTATTTATTTAATGGTTATTGCTTTGTTCTTAACAGATCGTTTTTTTTTAATTTTTTGCTACTTTATTCTTAAGAAGACCTATAGGCTTAAAAAAACATACACAGCACTTGAATCAAAGTAGTCTGTTGATTACTGGCCTTAATAGGTAGAGGAGAGACTTAGTTTTAGAGAAAAACCAAAATAGTTTCTAGAGAATATCTCATGATTACAACATGAAAAGACCTTATTGGTAGGTTACATTATGAGATATTACTTATTGGTACTTTAAATATGCTTGTATGTTCATTTCAGCACTATTTACAACAGTCAGGGCATGAAAGCAGTCTAAACGTCTATCAGTAAAGAGATGAATAAAGAATATGTGGTACCTATAGTCACTCAGTTGTGTTTGACTCTTTGTGACACCCTAGACTGTAGCCCACCAGGCTCCTCTGTCCATGGACTTCTCCAGACAAGAATACTAGAGTTATTTGCCAGTCTCTTCTTCAGGGGATCTTCCCAACCCAGGAAATCAAACCCGGGTCTCCTGCATTGCTGGCAGATTCTTTACCATCTTAGCCATCAGGGAAATTGGTACGTATATGTGGTAGAATATTACTCAGCCATAAACAGAGCAAAATAATGCCATTTGAAGCAACATTCATGAACCTAGACATTCTCAGTCAGACAAAGACAAATACCTTATGATATTGCTTATACATGTAATCTAAAAATAGGCTATGAATGAACTTATCTACAAAATAGAAATAGTCAGAGATATAAAAGATAAATTTATGGCTACTAGGGGATAAGAGGAGGAAGAGGGATAAACTGGAAGGTTGGGATTGACAAATACACAATACTATACAGTATAGCATGGGGGACTCTTCTCCATACTTTGTAATGGCCTATATGGGAAAAGAAGCTAAAAAGAGTGGATATGTGTATATGAATAACCGATTTACTTTGCTGTACACCTGAAACTAACACAACATTGTAGATAAACTATACTCCAATAAAAATTTTAAAGTAAAATAAAAAAATAAAAACATGATTGGTAAATATGAAAATTACATCATGTAAGACATTTTTTGAAAGGTTAGAAATCATTATCAACTATTTTAAAATTTGCATTTTGTACAACGATGGCTTATCAGGATATATCCTACTGGAAAGTTTCTGGTAGCTATTAAAAAGTACTTGATATGTAATCATTCTTTGCATGGATAAAGAAAAAATTAATTACCATTACTGAAATAACAATAGCTAATGTTTAATAAGCACTTACTTTGTACTATTTACCTTTTTAAGTTCTTTTTGTTGCTTTTCTTGTTTGAAAAAATATTTGAAATTCTGTTACATTCATACAAAAATTATTTTTAAAAAAACCTCACGTACCAATGTAACAATCCCTATGTCAATGTAAACTTGATAAGCCTTTTACATGATATAGACTCTTAGTTAGCTGTGCTTTGTGGATTTCTACACTTAAACTACATATTCTAACACTTATGCTAAAGTCAAGCTGTTTCCATCTGTTTAGGCTACACATTGCATCGCTTAGTGGTACAAAAAGAGCAGTTTTTCTTAGACTCCTGGGACCAAAATTATACAGAATTCATAAGAGATCCAACATATGAAAATTCATTTCCTGAGTGGAAGCATTGCCATGCTGTGGCGTGAAAGCTATTATTTTTTTCATTGTGTTTGTAATAAAGAAGTCAAGCAACTGTATCCTTTAAGGCTGGATACCTCATCACCTTACTTGAACACAGTCCCAGCACTCAGCCATGGCATGTGGAGCTAATTACTTTGTACACTGGGACATTGAGCACCAAAGTGAAAAAACTTGGGACTTTTTACACTGGGTACTTCCCAAGTGATGCTAATGATAAAGAATTATCTGCCAAGGCGGGAGACACAGGAGACAGGAGTTTGATCCCTGGGTTGGGACCATCCCCTGGAGTAGGAAATGGCAACCCACTCTAGTATTCTTGTCTGGAGAGTCCCAGTGACAGAGGAACCTGGCGGGCTAGAGTCCATGGGGTCGCACAGAGTCAGACATGACTGAGCATATATATATATATATATGCAATTCTTCTACTACCTACACACTCAGGGACTCTGAATGGAGTGCTGGTTCTGGCATGCTGGAAGACACACAACTTCCATCTCTTGTCATCCCAGGTAACTGGCTGATGTAGACTGACAAGTCTTCAGTCACTCTGTCATCCTTTCAGTTCAGTTGTTTTCCAAATCCAAAGGTTATAACTTCAGCAAGAATCTCAGCATTGTAGCAACTCCTGCAACACCCCGTGGATATATCGCCTATGAGGCTGGGTCATTCCAGGAGCAGTTTCTACAAGAATTGTGCAGCCGTGAAAACATGACCCTAGGCAGTTTTGTATGCACAGCAACCCTGGTGACTGTTATCTGCTGAATTGCAGGAGCTCAGCCTTATTAAAATTCCCAGGAATCACTCACTGGCAAGGGGCTATATTTAACCCTGTTAAATGTATTTTTGCAAATACAGTTTGGTCATCTTCATGCAGCAACAGAATGCATATGCTTGGGAAGCCGAGTAGAAATGTAATGTGCATAAAAAATGTTCATTTGTCTACTTATCCCCCTTTTTACCACCATCTCATCCCCCTTACAGGGCCTCTACTATTATCTCTATGCCCCTGATCATAGAAGGAGATAGTGTGGAGAACTAATTGACACAAGTATTAATGATGATGCATTGTGATATATTGAGATACATATATAGAAACATATGCTCCTCTTTATAGTCTTTCAAGATCTTGTTGCATTAAAAGTCTCCACAGGAACAATGAACACTGTTTTTAAAGGCAATAGAGGGGACAAGTACAGAAAAAATATAAGAAAGGAATGAAGAAAGAGGAAGAGGGGGAAACAGACAATATACTACACAGTTCTGGTAGCACCTAGAGCTAAAAAATTGGGTGAGAACTGTACTTTGTCACTTGACTATGAACAAGTTGCCTAATCTCTAAGACATCAGTTCATGTCTCAGAATATATGTTTAAATGATTTTTTCCATTCTACTTACAGAGTTTTTTTTATATTCATTAGTAAAAATCCCAGCCAGAAGTACATATTATTTAGGAAGGGAAATTTAATTTCCATACAGAGAATATAACTTATTTATAGGTTGCTCTGATTATATATGAAAAATGAGATTCTCATGTTTACATTAGTATATAGCTTAGACAACTGTCCCAACAGTTGTGTGTAATATTAATCAAGATTTGGAGAGCTAAGTTGAAGAAGGTAACTTTGTATTTATTTTCAGTTATGAAGAAAGAGGATGACAGCAAGAAAATGAGAAAAGACAAAAGTTAATTTGTATATGTTTAAAGTTAAAAAAAAAAAATGTGAGATGTGTATAAGAGACAGATACTATATACAAACACAAAATATCTTATGTATTTTATGATTTGACATAACTAGTTAAAATAAGCTACTTCACTCAGAGAACAGAAGAAATATAATTCAATATCAAATGGATTATGCAGAAGAAATGATGAACATAGCTTAAGGCAGTTATTAAAAGCATTAATCTAAGGGATAAAGAAGAACAGAGAAAGAGAACATGGTGAGGAAAGTGATAAGAAAGAGAATTACAATAGTGCTCAGAATTTTTAAAATTCTCTTTCAACTAAGATTTTGCAATTATTATGGTTAATCATATTATTTATCAACTATTTATTCCCTCTTCCCATTGGTGATGAATTTGACCATGTGCCTTACTTAAGCCATAGGAGATGTGTGCCATTTCCAAGACAGGTATTAACAGTGGAATGGCAGCCTTCATTCCGCTCATTTGGGAAGTGACCTTAATTTCCAAATATTGAGGATGTTTGAGGATTACTCCCCTTAGGTATCCTATAATACATTCTCACGTCTGTTTCAGTATGGGATCTGGATTAATAGAGCAATACTATGCTGCAATATAGGGCTTCCCAGGTGGCACTAATGGTAAAGAACCCACCTGCCAAAGCAGAAGACATAAGAAATGCAGGTTTGATCCCTGGGTCGGGAAGATCCCCAGGAGGAGAGCATGGCAACTCATTCCAGTATCCTTGGCTGGAGAATCCCATGGACAGTGAAGCCTGGCAGGCTACAGTCCAAGGGGTCTCACAGAGTCAGACATGACTGAAGCGACTTAGCACACACACACATATTGCAATATTAATGAGATCAGATTCAGAGCCTTAGGGTCCTTTAAAGGACCTCCAAATGGAAGATCTTATGTGCTGATATGTTTCTCCAAGTTGTGAGGAAAGAAAACAAGGAGGGGAACACAGAATAAGTAATGCAATACATCTATGCTCTCAACTCTGCTTAATAGGGAAGCTATGCTATTATATGACTATGCTGCTAGGTCGCTTCAGTCGTCTCTGACTCTGTGCGACCCCAGAGACGGCAGCCCACTAGGCTCTCCCATCCCTGGGATTCTCCAGGCAAGAACACTGGAGTGGGTTGCCATTTCCTTCTCCAATGCATGAAAGTGAAAAGTAAAAGTCAAGTCGCTCAGTCATGTCTGACTCTTTGCGACCCCATGGACTGCAGCCTACCAGGCTCCTCTGCCCATGGGATTCTCCAGGCAAGAGTACTGGAGTGGGGTGCCATTGCCTTCTCCATTATATGACTATGGAGGGATATAAATGACTATACTACTATATGTGGGCTTCCCTAGTGGCTCAGACGGTAAAGTGTCTGTCTGCAATGCAGGAGACCTGAGTTTGATCCCTGGGTTGGGAAGATCCCCTGGAGAAGGAAATGGCAGCCCACTCCAGTATTCTTGCCTGGAAAATCCCATGGACCATGGCACCTGATAGGCTACCGTCCATGGGGTTGCAAAGAGTTGGACACAACTTCACTTTCACTTTCACTATAGGGACTGGTTATTTATTGCTGTATTACGAACTGTCCCAACCTACTGGCTTGAAATAGCAAATATTAATTATCTCCTATATCTACAGATTACAAATTTGAGAGCAGTTTAGTTAGGTGGTTCTGACTTAGAGTCTCTTAGAGTCAAAATGTTGACTGAGATTGCATCTTCTAAAGCCTTGAGAGTTGCTATTAAGAAGGTGGATTCATGTGGCTGTTGCATGAACTCCTTAATTCTTCATTAGCCGGAAATTTCATTTCCTCTCCATGTTGTCCTCTTACAGGGCTGCCCAAATGCCCTTAAGACATGAGTCAGAGGCGAAAGCTGTGGTCCAGTGGCCTTTCTAACCTAATCTAGAAGGGACATCTCAACACTTCTGCCATATTCCACTGATCACACAAATAAACTGGTAAATTATAGGAGGGAACTCTGCGAGAATGTTAAGACCCGAAGGAAGTATTGTCAGGGACCAATTTGGTGCCTAGCCACTAAAGAATGGTTACATAAGTGGTGGGGCAAGAAGGAATTGACCAAAGGTAATGATATCAGTTACATCAAAAATAGAGTGGGTCAAGTTGATGAATGAACTACCTGAATGAAGAACAGACTTGAAAGAATATCTGTTTCTTGGTTTACAAAAAGTGTTTCCCATGGTTCTTATTCATATCAGGATAAGAATCAGAACTTAATATTATTTTTCTTATATATTATTGTTAATCTGTTGATTTCTGTTGTTGCTTAAAAGAACATCTTTTAAAATACATTGACAAGTGGGTATGAAAGGAAGGGCTCTGCAGAGACCAAAAGCTCAGAGAAAGTTTTCACCTTGGAGATTATATCAGCTAATCCATAAAAAAAGTTACCAACCCAGAATGTGGAGCAAGATAATCAACAGATGGGCTAACCAGGTGGCTCAGTGGCAAAGAATCTGCCTGCCAATGCAATAGAAATGGGCTCGAGCCCTGAGTCAGGAAGATCCCTAGTATAGCAAAGTAGATACCCTAAAAGACCTTTGGTTGCTAAGTCGTGTCCAATTCTTTTGTGACCACATGGACTGTAGCGCACCAGGCTCCTCTGTCCATGGGATTTTCCAGGCAACAATTTTGGAGTAGGTTGCCATTTCCTTCCCCAGGGATCTTCCTGACTCAGGGATCAAACCCATATCTACTGTATTGGTAGGCAGATTTTTTGCCACTGAGCCACCTGGTTAGCCCATCTGTTGATTACCTTGCTCCACATTCTGGGTTGGTAAATTTTTTTATAGATTCTCTGATATAATCTCCAGGGTGAAAACTTTGAATTTTTGCTCTCTGCAGAGCCCTTCTTTTCATACCCACTGGCCAATGCATTTTAAAAGATGTTCTGTTATATTTGATCTTGCGTTTTAGTTGTTGCAATTAGAAAGGTCTTTCAGGGTATCTACTTTTCTATACCACCAGAAAAGGGTGTGCTGCACCACTTCTTTCTACTTGACAATGCAGTATAATGAGTTATGGCTCAGACACTAGAATTAAACTAATAGTTTTGAATTCTCCTTCTACTACTTATAAGCAGTGCAATTTGGAGGGAGTTATTTAGCTTCTCTATACCTGTGTTTCTTTACCTTAGTAATTTTCAGTTCAGTTCAGTTGCTCAGTCGTGTCCAACTCTTTGCGACCCCATGAATCGCAGCACGCCAGGCCTCCCTGTCCATCA
>SJYT01030790.1:165737-220298 GCA_006410635.1 Cephalophus harveyi
CCCTGGGATTTCTTTGGAAGGAATGATGCTAAAGCTGAAACTCCAGTACTTTGGCCACCTCATGCGACGAGTTGACTCATTGGAAAAGACTCTGATGCTGGGAGGGATTGGGGGCAGGAGGAAAAGGGGACGACCGAGGATGAGATGGCTGGATGGCATCACTGACTCGATGGATGTGAGTCTGAGTGTTCTCCGAGAGATGGTGATGAACAGGGAGGCCTGGCGTGTTGCGATTCATGGGGTCGCAAAGAGTCGGACACGACTGAGTGACTGAACTGAACTGAACTGTGTCTGATACATTCTACACATTTAAGAAATAGCTTACATCAAGGTTTTAATGGCTGTTAAATGCTAAATAGGGCTTCCCTGATAGCTCAGTTGGTAAAGAATCCACCTGCAATGCAGGAGACCCCAGTTCAATTCCTGGGTTAGGAAGATCTGCTGGAGAATGGATAGGCTACCCATTCTAGTATTCTAAATGTTAGACATTACCACCTATATGAAGCCTAATAATTTTTTTCAGGTAAAATTCTTTGCTTTTCTATATTCCTAAATATCTTTTCCTCCAGTGGCAATAGTGGTACTATTTTTAAGTATAATTTACTTGTATACATCTCACTGTTTTCAACTTTATTGTCAAGTCTTTCATTATAGGGACTCATGCATTTTTATGTGTTTATTTTATGTATATACAATTTGCTGAATTGGAGGATTGATGAATGGATGGATAAATGGACGGATTGACAGATGAATGATTTTATACTGCAAATGAAAAGAGTCAAGATATCCAGTTGGCAGGACCTAATTGAAAACTTAGGATATATTGAAGCACTGAGGCAATAAGAAAGATTTTAATAACAGAGAAAATTGGTGTGAAGTTATCCTCTGTTTAGGGAAGATGACCAAAAATAGTGTTAGAGAGTCACTGAAATCTCTGTAGTTTTTGTATTTTCTTCCTTTGTGTCCCTGCAGACCAAGATACTGATTCATCATCCAGAGTATTAACTTTTCTCAAGGCAGTAGAACTTTAATTCCTTACTCTAGTTACACTGTCTACTTTGGAGAAAAAAAAGTACTTAAAAAAGAAAAAAGGTATTAGCTTTCAGAAAGCCATCCTTCTGCAAACCAGTAATTTCCTTACAAATGAAAATCTGATTCAATTTCCAATAGTCTATCTACTTAGTCATTTGAATTTTTTTGAAAGAAAAAATATTTCTTTTGAAAATCTCCCCTAAGTAAAATGATGACAAAATAACTAGAAACAGGATGACAACAATCCTGGCTGATATTTTGATCCTTTATTCCTGTTTAATTTTTTCAGCGACTTTTTATTGTAAGTTCTGGTGTTTCCTAGGACCTAGGTGGATTTAGCCTTACCATATGGGAAATAGAACACACGGTTGGGCTTGTCTTTCGCTGACCTCTGTATTGTTAGTTTGTCCTTCTGCCATATTTGTTCCCACACCAGCTAACTGGTATACTCTTGTGTCACACCTTTCCAAATGTTTCTTAGGAAGAATTTCTTCTGCTCTAAATCCCTCAAGTGGTCCCAAATTATGGTTGTTTGTTTTGTGTTATTTTTTTTACTGCTGACTTCCATATTTAACATGCACTCATATACACAATGGGTGAATCTCATTGGCATGATCATTGTGAAAAGAATAGAATTGAAAACTCAGGCATGACCTTGAATGATTCATCAACTACTGTTAGCAGGCCTGTTAAAAAGGAAGATGAAAAATAAACAAAGCATAAGCAAATGATAAGGGGCAAGGTCTTGTTATTCTGAAGTTGTCTTTTGAAAGAGTCATTTCTATGGGGAAAAGAAAAAAAAAAAAATAAGACTAGTCTACTCCTAAATAATCCGCAGGTCAAGGAACACATTGATCAGTAATTAAACCTGTATCTGCTGGTGCTCCAAATCTGATGCATACTAAACAGTGACAATTCTTTCACACATCCTCAAAAAGCAATGAGCCGAAGAATGTCATGTTCTATTGTGTGCCAGATATATTCCCACTCATCAGAAAATGCATGGAACTTTTTTTTAAAACTTAGCAATTTTTTATTTACTTCAATTTAAACTTTGCAGTACCTCTTGAGATTAGCAAGCTCTTTCTAAAGGGAAGAAAATTAACATGCTTACAAAGCAGGTTTTCCTAAGTTATCACAGAACTGAAAGGCAGCTGCCAACTCCCCTGAAACAAAAGCAGTAGCAGAATGAGGGGGGGAAGCATTTCAGAATATGGTGGGGGTGGGGAGCATTTCCAGAATATAGGTGGGGAGCATTTTCAGAATATGGAGGGGGGATCATTTCCAGAATATAAGAGGGGAAGCATTTCCAGAATATAGGAGGGGAAGCACTTCCAGAATACAGGAAAATCCTATATTCTGTTAGCACCTTCCCTCTCAAATACAAAAACCTTAAGCCCCAGAATAGACAACCATGAAGGTGACACTTCAAAAAACTAAAGAAGGTGAGATCTCAAATGGTTTTGCTTAAACTGCCCGTTTCATGCATATTTGACCCAGACTAAAAGGAAAATATCAAGTTATCCTGACACTATTTCCCAAGTTGCTTGAATTTTCCTTTAAAGAAATTTGAGAAACACGCATCGCCTTAAGGTGGGATGATACATTTTTTGTATGGTGTCTGGAATTTAAAAAGCATTAGTAATATTAAATGTATAATATGTGGTATTGAAAATATTATTTCCTACTAATTGTCAGAAAATAAAATCTATACATTTAAAAATAACACCACTTTTATTTTTACTCCACTCTTAACTTTCCTAGTTTAGTTACAAAAGTTCAAGATTCTTGTCATTTATAACAGTGTGTCTGAGCGTGTTTTTTTTTTTTTTATTATTCTTTGTTTCCCCAAAGTTTACAAAAGAAAGCACTTGCCATTAATCTCTCTAGACAGAACATCTGAGGGTTAGATATTACTTCTATTAATATTGGTCACTATTTGGAGAAAGAAGAGTGTGTTAGAACATTTACACCAGTACATTTGCCACATCAATTATATGAATGATGGAAAGAAATACTTCTGCATTGTGGAATAACATAAGGCAAACTGAGCATGTACAAACAAAGTTTGAAAAGTGATCAGTAAACTGAAATCCACATAAAATGCAGCTGGAGCTCATATGACATGTACATTACACTTAAATCCCAGAAATTCTGTGCCATGTGTATACATGAGTTTTAAAAGCCTGGCTAGCTTAATATAAACCTTCTAATTTATTGAAGAAAAGAAAATGTCCATACTAATAGTTTTATAATAGAGGAAACAAAATTAAAATTTGAAAAATCTTTCCTACAAAAATTCTCTCTCAAGATTGTACTTTTATACATATGCATTAGGGTGGAAATATATTAGTCTCTTCATAAATTCACCAAAAGCTACAGATATTTTCTTAATAGAAATGTGCATTTCATGGAAAAGTTGTGAAATTTTTAAAGGACTATTTCAATTTTTATATTTTGGACTATAGATGAGTAAATTATTTTCTTTCTCCACAGACCTGGATATTTATGCAGTTATTTTTCTGGAAGAAAAATCACATGAAACTTTATCATAGCCAAAATCAACTCACTGATATTTCTCTACAATTACTCTACTTTGAAAGTCTCTGAATGTTGCATTTTGAAACCAAGAAGTTGAAGATGTGCATTGTCATTCATACTTTGTCCACATATAGTTATATTCCATATTTAAAAATACTGGTAAAACATTAAAATGTGATTTTTAAGATGCTTGGATGCCACTTTTAAATCAGCCACATAAATATGACTGAATATTAGGATGTATATGTATGGAAATACATCAAAGATAGAAAAGCTCTCTCTCACACAGCATATAATATAAAACTGAATGTTGCCAGATTTTAACAAGACTGGCTTTGACCCTCTTCCAGTCATCTAATGATGCATAACAAACTACCTCGAACTTAATGGCTTAAAATGACAAAAAGCATTAAATATGTTCAGAAAGCTGCAATGTGGGCAAGCCTTAGTGGGTAAGTCTGTCTCTGCTTCATGTGTCATTAACTGGAGTGGCTCAAAAGCTAGAAGCAATTTAAGGATGGAGCTAGTAGCGTCATCTAACGTATAGGCTGTAAAATTACAGTCCATGGTCCAGTTCTGGTCAACCACATATTTTTGTATGTTTTTTTTGCAGCAACCTTGCCCATTTGTTTATGTACTGTTTATGGTTACTTTATGCTAATTTTTTAAAATTTGTAACAGGACAGCTGAGCATTTGAGGCAGAGATTATATAGCCATAATGTAGATATTTATTAGCTGGATCTTACATGAAAAAAAAAAAATGTGCTGACCTCTGATATAAAAACTCACCCACATGTTTGAAAGTTGACGTTGGCTGTTGAATAAAACCTCAGCTTGGGCTGAGGCCAAAAATTCTATTTAATCCTTACCATGGAGCACTTTGGTTTTCTCATAATGTAATAGCTAGGTTCTAAAAGTCAGCATCCCAAGATGAGGAGTAAGGGTAAAGCAAAGATGAAGAGCCAAGACTAAGAGTTAGTCTCTTAAGCCCTGAGTAGTAACGTAGTCCAGATTTAAGGACAGCGCACACATACTTTCATCTCGTGAAAGGAAGAGTATTGGTGAAATTTGGATGTTATGCCTTAAAACCCCAACAAACCCATGACAACATCTCAATGATACATATCCAAAATATTTATGGCATAGAAATTATGTATACAGTCTTCAAATATTTACTGAACCCTTAAAATGTAGAATACATACATCTTTAACAAAATAGATATAATCTCTACTCAAAGGAGCATATACGTTAGTGTGGGAGAAAGGTCAGTGATTACCATGTAAATGAAAAATGAATATGACAATTTCTGCTACTGCTGCTAAGTCACGTCAGTCGTGTCCGACTCTGTGCGATCCCATAGACGGCAGCCCATCAGGCTCCCATCCCTGGGATTCTCCAGGCAAGAACACTGGAGTGGGTTGCCATCTCCTTCTCCAATGCATGAAAGTGAAAAGTGAAAGTGAAGTCGCTAAGTCGTGTCCGACCCTCAGTGACCCCATGGACTGCAGCCCACCAGGCCCCTCTGTCCATGGGATTTCCCAAGCAAGAGTACTGGAGTGGGTCGCCATTGCCTTCTCCAATTTCAGAGAGCAATAAATACTAGAATGACTGGATGTAAGGATTAAGAGTGGGGCTACTTTTGGTCAGGGAGAGCCTTGCTCCACTGATAGCATTTTAGCAGAAAGAAATAACCTGTCCTGGAAACTGGTGATCACCAACACAGGAGACAGAGAAACAGCAAATGAAAATGGCATCAAGAAAACAGAGAGCAAGCTTGAAACATTCAAGAGACAGAAAGAACCCAAGAACACAGGAGCGAAACTGGTAAAGGAACAAAAAGAGACCCAGGCAGAGAGGGGGACGGGGATCTGACCATGAAGCTCTTGCAGATCACGTGAGATGCTATTCTAAGCCATGTACTGAGATGAAGAAGAAAACGAGCAGCAGGTCGTCTGTGTGTGAAAGTGGGGAAGCAGAATGAGAATTAAGAATTTCATTTGACCATGTCACGACTGATTAACTGTTACATAATTAAAGTTGTAGAACTTAACAGAAGTAGAGAGCTATACTGAGTCACAGAAGCTCTCAAGATGACTAAAGACAAAGGAAATAATTTAAATACTATCACAAATATACCATCAGTCATCACATATCCTCTATTGCTTGTTATGAGGATGAGAGTTCTTGGAACAGTAGGCAAGCTCATTCTGGGCTTGAGAGCCTCTGATGGTCTCTGGTCTCTGACTTCCCATCTGATAGAGACAAAGGCATAATTTCTACCATGAGCTTTGGAAAGTGCCTTGGAAAGAAACCAAATTAAAAATGAAGAATTTCAGATATTAGAAATATTTTCTCACTGCATTCTGCCCCAGAAGCTGGGTTTGCTAAGTAACAAACCTACAGAAAATTTTTATAATTCTCTCGGAAGACAAAAGTGTAGGATTTATTCTGAGGGAAAACACAGGAAACTCTTCAAAACAAGAAGCCATTTCTTATCACCTCATTTTTTTCCACTTTGAAGAAAACATGGGAGGGAAGACAGGGATGGGGAAATACAGATTGAGGAAAACCCTGAGATCCAGTTGTCTCTAGCAGCGAATTTGAGCTCAGCAAAAGACAAGACCTACAAGAAGTTAAAGAACTCTTATGACACTCTGCCGACAAAGGTCTGTATAGTCAAGGCTATGGTTTTCCCAGTAATCATGTACAGTTGTGAGAGCCGGACCATAAAAAAGGCAGAATGCCAAATAATTGATGCCTCTGAAAGGTGGTGCTGAAGAAGACTCCTGAAAGTCCCTTGGGCAGCAACACCAAACCAGTCAATCATAGAGGAAATCAATCTTGAGTTCTTGTTGGAAGGACTGATGTTGAAGCTGAAGATCTACTACTTTGGCCACCTGATACGAAGAGCCGACTCACTGGAAAAATCTCTGATGCTGGGAAAGATTGAGGGCAGAAGGAGAAGAAGGCATCAGAGGATGAGATGGCTGGATGGCAAAACCGATGGGATGGAGATGAACTTGGGCAAACTTCGGGAGATGGTGAGGGACAGGGAGGCCTGATGTGCTGCAGTCTATGGGGTCGCAAACAGTCAAACACAAATGGGTGACTGATCAACAACTGTGATACTAAAGGGCTTGCCAGGTGGCTCAGCAGTTAAGAATATGTCTGCAATGCAGGAGCTACAGGACACATGCGTTCAAGCCCTGGGTCAGGAAGATCCCAAGGAGGAAGGCCTGGGAATCCACTCCAGCGTCCTTGCCTGGAGAATCCCATAGACAGAGGAGCTTGGCAGGCTTCAGTCCCTGGAGTTGCAGGGTCAGACATGACTGAAGCAACTGAGCATGCTCGCATGACACTAAAAAGTGAGCAGGAGATATAGGAAAGGGTGCGTGATGGCCCTCGTTGCTGATCTCTCCATCCACTATGGATTAATAATCTTTAGTCACGTCCTTGGGTTCTCCTGGGTTTTTCTCTTTTTTTTTTTCATAAAAGGAATAGGAATAGATCCCATTGAATGGCAAGTGGAGGCAGGTGTGTAAGCTTGCCTTCTGTCCACCTCTGAAATCCTCTGAGTGTACTCTCATCTTGAATTCAGGAAACCGTACAAATCCAAGGATAACTCCCATGTAGTAAGACACATCCAACTATGAGATATAATCTTCATCAATTTGTTGTAATGTTCAAATGAGTTAATTCATGGTCAAGTACTTGGAACACTCCCAGATACATAGCAAATATTCAATAGCTATTAGTTAATGGTATTATTTTTGTTTTAGAATTGCCAGTGTCCTAGATTTCAATTATGTTTTCTGTTAACTTTATTTCTTGACAATGATGGAAGCATTTACAACTGAAAATCTGATGCCTTAGCCTGTGAGAAGTGACACTGCTTTAGGAATCGATTTTCAAGCTGGTAAAACAAAACCTCACTTAAAAAAGAAATGTCTGAAGCCAAGAATGTGTACAATAGAAGACAGTTTACACACGTCTGAATTCAGCTTCTCCTCATCTCACTAAAAGTAGAAACAACAAGTGCTGAAATAATACATTTGGATGCTTTACTGTGAATGTGCTGTGACAACATTTCAAGCATTTTCAAAAATACTCTCTCTGCTTCAAGATATAGCTCCAAATTTTGATGATGAACAGAGATGCCAGTTTGCTTGCCTGGATTGTAGTCTTCACATTTGCTGAAACATAGCTAAATGAGATTTAGGAAGACATGAGACAAATAACCTGGCACAAAAGATTTAGAATTGAATGGCTCTGCCTTTATTTCCAGCTGTCTATATGGACCTTTTTACAGCTATCAACTTCACTATCCCTTTCATAAAAAGGAAGGGAGTCCAAAGGCCTTAATTCATAGTTCCTCAGGCCTCACCCCAGGAATTTCTCTACTTGGCCAAGACTGAAAATGACTTTAGGGCCCTGTGCCAGTCGCCTGTAAGTGAACATAAATAATAACCCTAGAGATATCATATTCAATAGCCCAGGTGTTAGGAGGGCTCACTTTATGTTTCAATGACATAGATGTTGGCTCACATTGGATGGTTTCAAAGAAACTTAAAAGGACCTTTGGGGAATTCCCCAGATCTCTTCTACATATTTTCTGATCACAGAAAGTTTTCATAGAAGAAACAGATACTTAGAGTTGACAGCTGAACAATTCTGATGGAAGACAAGCATGCACTTACACTCATATTATAGTAATTTTATGTGTATGTGTAATAGGTACACGTGTATTGGGTTGGCCAAAAAGTTCGTTCAGCTTTTTCAGTAAGATGTTATGGAAAAACCTGAATGAACTTTTTTGCCAACTCAATAATATTTATTCTACACCATCCAACAGAACGTCTCCCTAATATCAGGTATTGCTCTGGAAGAGGGGAATGTACCAGGGTCCCACGTCTTTGGACTGGAGAAAATGGTGGAGTGGTGATGGTGGTTTAGTTTCTAATTTGTGTCTGACTCTTGCAAAACCACTCATGCCACCTTGGCTAATGTGAGATGATAGAAAATATATATTGGTTTCTGCCCCCGGATCCTGGAACAAAGCTCCTAAAATCCTTGTAATTCCCTAAGAGCTTAGGAGCATTTTTTGTTCTAGTATGACAGGTATCCTGAAGATCTCGTAATTTCTTGCGCGATAGCATCTTTGGTTTCATCGAGGCAACTCGAGGTGGGGTGGCTCCCAGGTAGGGGGTTGGTCACCAGGAAAACAGAATCATAAGTAGAAGCTTGGAATTTTCAGCTCCAGCTGCCATTCTCTTGGGGGAAAAAAAGAGGGGCTGAAGATGAAGTTAATACTCAATCATGCCTACATTATGAAGCCTCCATAAAAACCTAAAAATATGGAGTTTGGGAGTTTTCAGGTTGGCAAACACATCCATGTACTAGGAGAATGATATACCCCATTTCCACAGGGACAGAGTACCTGTGTTTGGGAACCTCTCAGGCTTTACCCACCTTATCTCTTCATTTGGCTGCTCGTGTGTATGTTTTAGCATATCCTTCAATGAGCTGGTAAACAGAAATGTTTCCCTGAGTTCCATGAGCCATTCTAGCAAATTCATCTAACTTGAGTAGGGGGTCCTATGCATGTGTGCTCACTTGTATCCAACTCCCAGGAACCTCCAATTTGTAGCCAAGTCGAATAAAAGTTGTGGGTAACCTGGGGACCTGTTATTGAGATTGCTGGAAAATCCCATGGACAGAGGACCTCGGTAGGCTTACAGTCCATGGGGTCACAAAGAGTCGGACACGACTGAACAACTTCACTCACTCACTCACTTAATAAGCTGGTAAACAGAAATATTTCCCTGAGTTCCATAAGCCATTCTAGCAGATGAATCTAACTTGAGTAGGGGGTCTTATGCATGTATGCTCACTTGTATCCAACTCCCAGGAACCCCCAATTTGTAGCTAAGTCAAACAGAAGTTGTGCATAACCTGGGGACCTGCTATTAAGATTAGCATCTGAAGTGGGGGAGAGCAGTCATAAGGGACTGACCCCTTAACCAGTGGATCTGGTGCTATCTGCAAGTGGAGAGAATCAGAATTTACTGACACTCCGGAGTATCAGAATTCTCCAGGTGTGGAGAATTCTTGGTGTGGGGGAATAAATAAAACAAAAAACCTACCTCTTTGGTGACCAGAAATGTCAGATATAAAATGTTCTTTGTGAGGGGGCAAAGATACTCCTAGAAAGGAAAAGCTGCAGGTTTTCTAGCACAGTCTTTGTCAAAAGACAAGGGTTTCTTTAAAGATTTATTGAGTAACAGAGCACGTTCATATTCTGCATGATCTCGCATAATTTTCCAACAAACCCTTTAAAGACGTACTTTATGTTCGTTTCACTGATTTAAAAAACTGAAGCTCAAAGAGATCATTTTTACTATTAGGAAACGTAATATTTTCTACCATTTTGGGGGTGACTTCATTTCACCAGTGCTTCTTAATTCTTGGAAAAAGTCTATGATGAGAAAATTATTGTTCTCATTTTTCATACGAGAAAACCAAGGCCTAAGGTGAAAATAATTTGCATGTGGCAAAACTGCTAGTAAGTAGCAGGGTTGGATTCACATTCAAATTGTGAGACTCTGAGTATTCTTTCCATTGAGGGGGAAATCATTCACACTCATTGTATTTCCACAGAGAGGAATATGTCTCTATTCCAACCCCCAGAAAGGAAACTTACTGAAAAGCATTCCCAGTTTTTCTCCACCCCTTCACTCTCTCCTTAATCTGTTTGGTGATGGAGTCTGAAGGAATAGAGCATGGTCAGGTCTTTTGATCTCCCTCTGTAATTTCAGAGCCTGCTGGACCACTGTTCACATCCCTCCTGGTCTCTGGTTCTATGTTGACAAGGACAGAGTCCCTGTAGCCAGTGAGTGACAGGGACTGTAGTATAAGATTGTGGAGGGCTTTAAGCCATGAGCTAGAGAAGTGGACAGCCTTTCCACTGCCCACGCATGACTTGGTGGCTGGTCCTTCTGCATCAGTGAGAGTGTTCTCAGTCACTCAGTCATGTCTGACTCTGCGACCCATGGGCTGTAGCCCGCCAGGCTTCCCTGTCTGTGGGATTTTAGGGTAAGAGTACTGTAGTGGGTTGCCATTTCCTCCTCCAGGGGATCTTCATGACCTGGGAAGAGAACCCATGTTTCCTGGGTCACCTGCATTAGCAGGCAGATTCTTTACCCCTGAGTCACCTGGGGAGCCTTTCTGCATTGCTTGCTACTGTTCAGTCACTAAGTTGTGTCCAACTCTGCAACTCCATGGACTGCAGCACCCCAGGCTTCCCATCCTTCACTGTCTCCTGGAGTTTGCTCAGACTCATATCCAGTAAGTCAATGATGCCATCAAACTATCTCATCCTCTGTTGTCCCCTTCTCCTCCTTCCTCGTTGGTATTGTTTCATAATTACAAAAAAGACTATAGGACCATATATATATATATATATATGTATGTATGTATGTTACACTTCCCATCTGGTCTTTCTCTCTGCCATTTCTCATGACCAACCTGCTAACTACCAATTGTGGAAGTCACTTACATGGCAATTAAGCTGAGAAGCCTGAGCTCAGTCCACAGCATCTGTCGTGGCTATTAAGGCTGTGAATAGAACAATCACGTGTGGATGGCTGCAGGGTTTCTGAGACAAGTATGAGTCTACTATAAAGACTGAATTGGAAAAGTTCAATCCTGTGTGATTTCTAGAGGGACACAATCTAATCACATTTTTCTTGAACCAATTATTTTTTCACCAAGGCAGAAGTCGGATTCATTGCCAGTGGGCTTAGCAATTTCCACCCAAAAGTTTTTTTTTTTTCCTTTTCACATAAGTCTTAAAAGCAAACCTTGATTTTTCTTTGCAGACTCAGATTCACTGATCATGTGCCATCGTCTATTACTAACAGTGGTATTATATACAATAACTGACCTGGAACCAATCACTCGATCTGATAGGTGCTGGTTGAGTGGGGTGATAACTCATGCATATTGGACCTCTGTGTCTCCATCGCTTTAGGTGTGATAATGTCCTTATCTAATCAGAAACACAGCCATAGAGGTAGTTTATGATTTTTGTTGATTTCTTGAAATAGCATTTTTTTTCAGGCTTATTTCTGAGGGACTGAAATCTCCTCCTTTAATCAAATGAAAATGCATGTACTCTCATTGGCATAAAGCACACTTGACATTTCTTTAAAATGTAGATTGATGGTTTCCTTTTATTTTCTCTTTCTATGTATAGATTCAATGAGATTATTACCATGACAGAGTTGAAGCTACATTACTGTCTTCACCTGGCAAAACCTTCTTTACTGGAAAAATCTAGCTTATATCATACATTTGATTGTTAACCTAGTTCTAACATATACAGTTTGCACATGAGTGAATTCTGCTCTCAAAAAATTCTTAAGGCATAAAAAATACTAATCTAAACTTTGAATCTAATGGGGTTTGATACAAACATATAAATAGAATTTCATTTTGGTTTTATAGGTATATAAACCTGTCTCTTATACACATCTAGATGTGTATAAGAGACAGCATCTTTGGTTTCATCGAGGCAACTCGAGGTGGGGTGGCTCCCAGGTAGGGGGTTGGTCACCAGGAAAACAGAATCATAAGTAGAAGCTTGGAATTTTCAGCTCCAGCTGCCATTCTCTTGGGGGAAAAAAAGAGGGGCTGAAGATGAAGTTAATACTCAATCATGCCTACATTATGAAGCCTCCATAAAAACCTAAAAATATGGAGTTTGGGAGTTTTCAGGTTGGCAAACACATCCATGTACTAGGAGAATGATATACCCCATTTCCACAGGGACAGAGTACCTGTGTTTGGGAACCTCTCAGGCTTTACCCACCTTATCTCTTCATTTGGCTGCTCGTGTGTATGTTTTAGCATATCCTTCAATGAGCTGGTAAACAGAAATGTTTCCCTGAGTTCCATGAGCCATTCTAGCAAATTCATCTAACTTGAGTAGGGGGTCCTATGCATGTGTGCTCACTTGTATCCAACTCCCAGGAACCTCCAATTTGTAGCCAAGTCGAATAAAAGTTGTGGGTAACCTGGGGACCTGTTATTGAGATTGCTGGAAAATCCCATGGACAGAGGAATATAAATAGAATTTCATTTTGGTTTTATAGGTATATAAACTGTATAGACATATAGATAAAATACCTTTATACAGATAGATAGATTTTGGTTTTGCCTTTATATAGATGGTCCCATCTATAAATCTCAAGACACTGTAAGGAATAAATTCTAAATAAATTAAACTGTCAAATGTGCATTTAAACACTTCTTTATGTATCTTCATTAGAATATTATTTTCTAAAAAACTCAGAATTAAGTACTTTTCCATGCAATTTAAGAACTACCCAGTGAGTATTTCTATGTCTGATATGAAACTTAAAATCACATATCAGATCATAACAATGATGGCCGAAGGCAATAGTAATACTAGTAATTGACCATAAAATAGGTTTTTCCATAAGTGAGCAAAAAGAAAGTGAATATACAGCCTAAGTCACCATCCTGGCTGTCATAGCAGTGCACTGCCCGGTCACAAAGAGGGTGTGACTTGAAAAGCCACGGAAAACTGGCCCAGACCTATAATGCATTTTTCACCCATCAGTAACAGGTTCAAAATCCCATTCTTTAAGATTAATTCATTTAAATTGACCCCTATGATTTCTTAATATCCTCTCTTAAAAATGTAAATTTCTATGAACAGGATAAAGCCTTGTGTCACTTACAATTCAGATAAAATGAGTTTACTTAACACTACTCGTCATGACAGGAGCAATGCAGGGTCAGCATGAGGTCACTAGCTGTCACAGGAGCGTAAGGAGATTAGACAATGAAAATCGGTATAAAAGCTGAAGATAAATCTTGCTAGCTTCAGTTTTTCCCGAGATGCTCCCTATTCAGCTGAATATGTCTCTAAGGAAAAATCACCAACTGTAACTTGTCTTAGCCTATTTTTATTTCGCTTACAACTAGGTTCTGTCTTGACTTCTGGGCACGTTTATCTATGACGCTTAAATCCTAGTTGAGTTTTAAATGTAGCCCAGGCTTAGGGTCAGACCAAATGGATTTGAATACCAGCTTTGCCAACAGAAGACTAGATGATTTTGAACAAACTCTTCGGCCTCTTGAACTCCAATTTCCTCAAGGATAATAATATCCAGCTCTCTGGATTGTCATGAGGATTAAATAAAATTATGTCCATAAAGGGCTTAGCAGAGAACCTAGCTCATAGCAAATGTTCACAAACGGTAGTAATTACTAGATTTACCAAGGTCATAGACAGCGTGGCCAGAAGGACAAGGCAAGTGGTCAGGACAGTGACCTGTGAAATATAGGAGAGAGATGTGGAAGAGACCCTTGAAAAAGGAGCAGTGACATAAATCAGACAGGCTCACAGTGTTTGTCTTGTTTTAGGTTCAGTCTCAGAGCTGAGAATGCCTTCTCTGCTGAAAACCAAGAGCATCCTTGAAATTCCTAATGGTAAAGAACACTAAAGAGGATGCCACCCTGCTGCAAAATGGTACCCAAGACTTGGACCATCTGGAACTGAGGCTGTTATCGAGATGTCTGTATATATTGTTTTCCTCCCAACCCTGCTCTCTTCACCATGGAGACAATTCTTCCAGAACAATAGATCCTCAGTGGCTGTTCATCACATCAGCATCACAAGCACCACTCTAAACACCATTTTAAAATCACCTTTTAAATGTAATTGAAGGAAAAAAAAAAGTGAGGATTGAAGTAATCATCAGACAAATAAGAATGTTATATCAAAATGAAGGCCCTGTACATTCAGTTAACAAGAAAAATTAATCCATCCAAATTGCAGAAAATCTAGAATTAAGAAAGTCATGATTCATTTATATTTGTACGGACTTGGAGATCTATGAACAGATTCTACTTTAAACAAATATGTAATTATTCTTATCAGACTAAGAATTATACTTAAGCCATAGCATGATGACATTTAACCATGTTATTATGTCTGTGTCCTTTTTTGACATGTGGGTACAAATGAAAAATATTTAATAGTTTCCACCACGACATGCTTTACAAAAGAGGGCTTATTTTAAGAATCTTTGTCCAGCACAAAATCTGACAGAGAAATTACATTAGTAAACTTCATAGATGGCATGAAACTGTGGTGTCGGACTCTGGAGACCATGCTATTGAATAGCAGGACACCAGCTTTTCATCAGAGGATGGACAGGAGGTTAGAGGCCCAGGAAGAATCCATTTCAAAGGAAGACTGGCATCTCAATTATATAGAAAGTGACACTAACTGAGGTCATTATTACTTTTCTCTTGGGTTTTATCATAGCTTATTTTCCCTTTCCACCCTATGCTGTGTGCTCAGTTGTGTCTGACTCTTTGCAACCCTCATGGGCTATAGCTTGCCAGGCTTTTTTGTCCATGGAATTCTCCAGGCAAGAATACTAGAGTGGAATCCCATTTCCTACTCCAGAGTATCTTCCCAATCCAGGGGTCAAACCTGAGTCTCTTGTAACTCCTGCGTTGGTAGGCAGATTCTTTACTACTAGTGGCACCTGGGAAACCCATTTAATTCCATCTTCACCTCATGACCACACTGATTTCCCATACAGCATATCTCCAATAATTTAACTTCATTTAAAAAAATTGAGTGTCACCTGTATAGTATTATTTCAATATATCTCCCTGGTTTCAAATATGCAAATACACTCAGCTATCAAGCCAATTTAAATGATTTATTTTATTTCATTTTGTTCCGTCCCTCTCACCCGCCCATTCTAGAATGAATTCTCTGAGTCCCATTTTCACTGAGTAAAATTATATGGAAAGTATGAAAAAGTACCTCATTGTGTGGTTTTCAGTGTTGGACACACTAGAGATCAAATAGAGATTCTAGCTTATTATCTTCTTTTCATCTTGGAGATAAAATTTCACAAAAGACTCTAGTACTTCCTGAAAGCATGAAATTGGGCTAGTAATAATCTTTTTGCATCTATGTATCTGGGAGAATAATTTAGATTATCAGCTTGTAGGGAAGATTAATGAGCTGTTTCTTGTAGTGCTCTTAGTGTAATTCCAAGCACATAGTACGTTCTCTATAGATGTCAACCCTTAATAATGTTATTATTCCTAGAATTACTTGTTTTGAACCCCCAAAGAATACCTTCTTCATTCACAATACTTAATTTACCCTTCCTTTTCTCAAAGCAATGTGTAAACCTATATGTCATGCTATGGAAGTAAAAAAGCATGGTTGTCAGTTTCAAGAGTTTAAATCTTTTATTTGATGGCATGTAATTGAGTCAACAGAAAGATGGGGGAAGGGATAGTTATGGAGTTTGGGACGGATATGTACGTGTGTGCTAAGTCACTTCAGCCCGACTCTGTGCAATCCTATGGATTGTAGCCCACCAGGCTCTTCTGTCCATGGGATTCTCCAGGCAAGAATACTGGAATGGGTTACTGTGCTCTCCTCCAGGAGATCTTCCCCACCCCGGGATCAAACCAGGTCTCCCACATTGCAGGCAGATTCTTTACCAGCTGAGCTACAAGGGAAGCCCAAGAATACTGGAGTATGTACCTTATCCCTTCTCCAGCAGATCTTCTTGACCCAGGAGTCAAAGTGGGGCCTCCTGCATTGGAGGTGGATTCCTTGTCAAATGAGCTATCAGGGAAGCCTAATAGATCTGGTATCCCTCCCCAACCTGAGGCCTTTTAAAATCTTATGTAGACAGTACAACTTGATAGTTTCACTCCAGGAATCCTTAGTCACTCCACAAATATTTATTGAATGTCTACCATGTGTTAGTAGTGTAGATATGAGTGGGAGAGAAAAAAAGCTAATAAGGAAACAAATGAATAATTATTGATTACAAATGCTGTGAATGAAATGATCTGTTAAAGAAAGAGGAGACGATGCAGTATGGGGAAAGATGATTTTTTCTTCTACGCACCATCCTATATCTAAACTATTTTCACTTATAAATTGATAAAGTATGAAAAAGGACAGATGAAGCTGTAATCATTTCAATAACTTCTCCAAAGTTATATCATGTGTGTGTGTGTGCGCTAAGTTGCTTCAGTCATGTCCAAATCTTTGCAACTCTATGGACTGTAGCCCACCAGGCAACTCTGTCCATGGGATTCTCCAGGCAAAAATGCTGGAGTGAGTTGCCATACCCTCCTCCAGAGGATCTTTCCAATCCAGGGACTGAACCCATGTCTCTTATGTCTCTTGCCTTGGAAGGCAAGTTCTTTATCACTAGTACCACCTGGGAAGCTCAAAGTTATACAATACTGGACATTTACCCTAATTTCTGGCATCATGTTTATGGCAAATTTAATTTCAATTAGACCATGTTCCAAAGCCTATAGAGTTTCAGAAAAATAAAAACAAATAAACCATTAGTTTTGCAGTGTTTTAATGCGGTATCTTGATAGACTCTATTAAGGTGCTATTCCATTCAAGCAAGTTAACAGATTTAAGAATTTTGTTTTGAGAACATATATTTAAGTTATATGTATGTACACACATGCATATATAATATAAACATGAGTATATATTAATATTTAATAATGAATTTATAAATCATGTAACAACATGGCTTGGGCTGTTATTTAGCATCCTTTGTTTATCTTCATGAAGAACTTCTTTCAAAGTGTCATAACAATAATTACTCTTTTTCAAGTATTATACCTTGCTTTCAACATATGTGTGTTTCTGAGAAAATTCTTAAAAGAGTCTGTTTCCCAGAACATTTTTTTACTTCATTTGCAGAAATAAATTATGAGAGATAAATCACCACAAAGACAGAAAATAAGAAATAAATAATATTCTATGTGTGATTGATTTACTTTTTATCTCTAGAAGCACAATTTTTCCTTTATCTCATGTGAAGCTATGGTCAAATGGCCAGTAATATAAAGTGTTTATGGTTTTCTGGACTGGAATTACAGTTTCTTGACCTCTCTGATTCAGGTTAGGGCCCTGTCACAGTTTTTCATTTTAATGAAGAGAGAAAACTTCTGAAGATGCTTAGACTCTGATTTTCTTTTTACACTGGAACCTCAGAGAGTTCAAAACAAAATTCCTCTTCCAAACATAACTACAATTTCACAGATTGTATTCATTTCCATAAAAGAATACAGTACATTTTTCAAAGTAGCCTCTGGTTCTCAATGGAATAAAATAATGAGTTATTTTCATAATGTCTTACATTTTTAATATCATAAACTTTACTTCCTTACTCATTCTTCCAAAATAGCACATAAAGAATTGAACATATAAACAACTTCATCTAATCTTATCTCTTTCCCATAAGAATTTTTGCCCTGATTTCCAAATTCTGTATTTGAAGAAAATAAGCCATTCCAGATTTATTTGCTTTTACTACACTTATCATTCTCATTTATACACAAGTTCTTAAAATAATGTCATTTCACTTTGTTCTCTTGTTTGCTGTCATTTCGGTCTCCTCCAGGACTAATTGTATATTTCACAAAATGACAGACATAAGAAAAATAGACTGAAATGAAGATTGTCACCAAACCTTAGACCAAAAAATGGTATATTGTTATATTTTGCCTTAAAAAAATGTTTAACTGAGACAGCAAAAAGAAAGATTAATAATAAAGATGGTAGTCATAAATATTAATAAAATATCATATTGAAATCAAATATTATGTTCTTTCTAGTAGTACCTTAAATTATTTTCTAGCAATTCTGGAATAGTATGTATGTATATATGTGTGTGTTTGTATATATGTGTGTGTATGTATATATGGGCTTCCCTGGTGGCTCAGATGCTAAAGAATCTGTCTGCAATGTGTGAGACCCAAGTTTGACCCCTGGGTCGGGAAGATCCCATGAAAAAGGGCATGGCAACCCACTCCAGTATTCTGGCCTGGAGAATTCCATGGACAGAGGAGCCTGGCCAGCTACAGTCCACGGGGTCATGAAAATTCGGACACAACCAAGCGATTAACACACACACACACATATATATATTAGAAATAATATATATATATCAATATAGGTGATAGGTGAAGTCACTCAGTCGTGTCCGACTCTTTGTGACCCCATGGACTGTAGCCTATCAGGCTCCTCCGTCCATGGGATTTTCCAGGCAAGAGTGCTGGAGTGGATTGCCATTTCCTTCTCCAGGGGAACTTCCCGACCCAGGAATCGAACCCGGGTCTCCCGCATTGCAGGCAGACGCTTTACCGCCTGAGCCACCAGGGAAGCCATATATATCAATATATAAGCTATATATGTATATGCAAACATATATCTGATAAAATTCCTACAAGCTTTTCCTTAGGGAAAATCAGGAGCCATTACACACAGGGCCCTAAAAACAGACAGGGCACTGTCTTATTGCAACCCTTGTCATTTGAGGAATGACAGAAAACAGAATTTGAAGTGGAGATTGTCACACAGAGTGAAATTTCTTTTCATCACATTTCCACATTCACTGACCTATCCTTATTGAGGTCTATAAGTTGGAGTTAAAAAGTATTTCATTAACTTCCCAGCATGTATGATAAAGAAATAGAATGCATATTTAAAAATAAAATACATGGAAGCCATTTAAGTTCTTGCCTACATTGGATGACGACTAGATCACCATTAGGAAGATACCTCACCCATACTCCCCACTTCTGTCTTCCCCTGCTTTCTTACTTAGGAATGCACCATCCATCTTTTTAGTCAGTAAAATATTAACCAGATTGAAATGAGCTTCCATGTTTAAACTTGTCCTTTTGTCATTACTGTGAAAAGAATATGTCCCATATAGCTTGCTAGTTCCTGAGTTTTAAGAGGTATTTGGAGCAAATCTAAATCTGATCCATAACCTAATACCAAGCAGTTGAGCCCAGCCTAGATCAGATGAACCACAGCCAATCTGCAGATACATGGGTGAGAAAGTGTCTACATTGAGACTTTGGCATTAGCTAACGAACACAAGCAGTAGCTACTGAATAAACATTTAGGAAAAGGTGACTGACTCATACATTTCAAAAGGGAAGAAAATAGGCAAACCTGTTAGTACTGATCTTCTAAGATCAGAAATTTTCTTTCAAGTTACTCTTCTGAACATTTTTGTTTCTCATACATGTTGCCACCTCTATGAAGAGCAATAATATTATTACATATGTCATCTCTAATCTTTACAAGGATACTTCATACAAGAAGGCATGACTCCCATTTTACAGAAAAGAAAACTGGCCCAGTAAAGTTAAGGGAGCTTTCATTGTCCACACAGGTGATATTACATACACTACTGCCTCAATTGATGCAGAACCCCGTGGAAATGCACTTTAAGAAGTTGAAAAGAGAGATCTAGGTAAGATATGACAGTGAGGAAAGAAAAACTCTTCTGGATAATTATTATAAAACAGTAGAGACCAGACAAACATCTGGTCTGACATTCATCTTTAAGTCTAAGATGACAAAGAGGAAAGTTTACTCAGATCACTTCAGTGTTCATCACGCAACCATATTCATGATATTCTCTATATAATGATATTTGAATTCATCAAAATGAAAATCATGGAATGAACAATAAGAAAAATGATACCACTGCAAAGATACATAAGGGGCAGAAAGCTGTAAACACATAAGACTGTTCTAGAATCCAGTATTGTCATAATCTCATTTGAACTGTGCATCCAATTTTATCTGAAACTTTATTCCTGGTTCCCAACCACACAATCCATCTTGAATTCTCTAGTCAAAATTATGGAAAATTATTACTAATTTGCCTTAGTAAATTGCTACTGTTTCAGAGATCAGAATTATTTCTTATTGTTTTAGAGAGCAGAATTTAGAGCAGAAAATTACTGTGCTAGGCTATTTTACAAAAAAATGAGAGACCATGGAGTCAAGTCAGATCCACTTAATAGCAACTGTTGATCAAAGAATAATCTAAGCTGTCTCTTCAAACAGGATGCTGTGAACAATGCAAACAAGGTCTACATGACACCCCAGATGCTGAACCAAGTCTACTTGTCAGTGACAGTGATGCTGAAGAACAGACTGTTTTGAAGAAGAACACATGCCATTTATTTCCTCACACCTAAGTGGGTTCAGGTCTAAGCAGTTTCTTCTAGCTTTTAGTACTTTCGATATTTCTCAATAAGGAACAGCATAGAGAAAATTAAAAAAAAAAGTCTGATTTTTTTTTTTTTTACTTTTATTGAAGTATAGTTGATTCACAACGTTGTGCTTCTTAGTTAAAGTCACTCAGTCGTATCTGACTGACTCTTTGCGACCCCATGGACTATGCAGTCCAGGGAATTCTCCAGGACAGAATACTGGAATGGGTAGCCTTTCCTTTCTCCAGGGGATCTTCCCAACCCAGGGCTAGAATCCAGGTCTCCCGCATTGCAGACAGGTTCTTTACCAGCTGAACCATAAAGAAAGCCCAAGAATACTGGAGTGGGTAGCCTATCCCTTCTCCAACAGATCTTCCTGACCCAGGAATTGAACCAGCATCTCCTGCATTGCAGCAGATTATTTACCAACTGAGCTATCAGGGAAGTTGTCTTACTCTTAATTATAACTTAATTATAACAAGATGTACCATATATAAATCTTACCATCTATAAAACAGGAATTTCATAACAGAATAATTGCTACTCCCTTCTAATTTCTAACAGCTTCCAAAACATGCACATCCCTCCCCCCAGAATCAGGACATTTTTTTCAACCACTATGACACTTTGACAGGCAGAATCACCAGTGTGTAAGAAAGAGATTCTGTACACCAGTGACGTCAGCGATTCTGCTGCTGTTACTTTAAGCCTTCTTCAGATGCTCCAAGATTAATTTGCCATCGGAGCAACTGACAAGCATTCATTTACCGAATAACGATCTTCTAAATTCATAATTTATCATGCTATATGATGTCACTAATTAGGTAAAACTATAATTTACAATGGTGGAAATTCCTTTCAGAATCACTGTCATTCGCCTGAGGAGTTGGAAAGGGAAATGAGTATTTCTCTATACAATGCATTCTAGAGTTTGAAGCCTGGACAAAAATGAAAGCCAGGGTCACAACTGTTCTGCCCCCATCATCATATAAACCGCATTATGAAGAACTTATCTATAAATATGAGTCTGCAAGGAATATTAAGGGAAGTAGAAATGTGACCTATATGGCTGTTAGGAGAGCATGCATAAATGTTGTAAAATATTCTCTAAGAAGGCAAGATATATAAGAACAAAAATAATAAAACAAAGAATGTTGTGAAAAGCCAGTTCAGAAAAGGAATTGGAATGGGGTTTTATCTAAAAGCGTTTTAATATGTCCACAGCCCTTGGTTCATCATATTCATAGTCTGCCTTTTAAAACCACAAAGAAAGGCAGTATGCTAAGAAATCTAATAACCAGTGCTATAAAAGTAAATCTCAACCCAGACTGAGGGTGGCCTTTACACAGTCTAAAAGTTTTGAGTTTTAGAAAGTTTTGTCTTCAATATACTAGTTTTATGTAAGAATATAATCAAAAGATGCTACCTCCAAGGAACATACATTGAGCTTATGCTTCAGACATCATGGAAAGAAATGATTATGTTGGAAGCAATGTTAGATTTCTGCAAAAGCAGTCAAGCAACACTACTGCAAGTGTTGGAAGGATTTTATAGAACAAGTGAAAAAATATAATTGGTAATTGAACAAAATGATCCTTATTATTTCATTTATGGATATTAAATTCTCATTAAGGGGAGAAAAGGCACTATATATTTCTTCCAAAATTGCTGGAAATTTTTTTAAGATTTGTATGGGCATTTCCTCACTAATAAACTCCAAATTCATGACACTCACATCAATATATAGATCAGGGCAAGTGAGTATTATTAAATTCAATCATAATATTATATAATTAATTTGATTCTTTAGAAAAGGTTTTTTATATTCTTGGTGATATTTTTTTCAGAGAAATACTTTGTAACTTTGTTAATTAGTTCTGTTTTATGGGACCTTAATATACCCCCAAAGTGGGCATGAGCTTTATGTTGCTGTTTCTTACACTTTTATAGCCATTGCACCTTTTAATACCTTTACTTAGGGTATAATAATAACCTCAGATATGCAGATGACACCACCCTTACAGCAGAAAGTGAAGAGGAACTAAAAAGCCTCTTGATGAAAGTGAAAGAGGAGAGCGAAAAAGTTGGCTTAAAGCTCAACATTCAGAAGACGAAGATCATGGCATCCGGTCCCATCACTTCATGGGAAATAGATGGGGAAACAGTGGAAACAATGTCAGACTTTATGTTTTTTTGCTCCCAAATCACTGCATATGGTGACTGCAGCCATGAAATTAAAAGATGCTTACTTCTTGGAAGAAAAGTTATGACCAACCTAGATAGCATATTGAAATGCAGAGACATTTCTTTGCCAACAAAGGTCTGTCTAGTCAAGGCTATGGTTTTTCCAGTGGTCATGTATGGATGCGAGAGTTGGACTGGGAAGAAAGCTGAGTGCTGAAGAATTGATGCTTTTGAACTGTAGTGTTGGGGAAAACTCTTGAGAGACCCTTGGACTGCAAGGAGATCCAACCAGTCCATTCTAAAGGAGTTCAGTCCTGGGTGTTCTTTGGAAGGAATGATGCTAAAGCTGAAACTCCAGTACTTTGGCCACCTCATGCGAAGAGTTGACTGATTGGAAAAGACTCTGATGCTGGGAGGGATTGGGGGCAGGAGGAGAAGGGGACGACCGAGGATGAGATGGCTGGATGGCATCACCAACTAGATGGATGTTGAGTCTGAGTGAACTCCAGGAGTTGGTGATGGACAGGGAGGCCTGGCGTGCTGCGATTCATGAGGTCGCAAAGAGTCGGACACGACTGAGCGACGGAACTGAACTGAATACATAGGTGGTGCCAGTGGTAAAGAACCTGGGTGTCTGCCAGTGCAGAAGACTAAGAGACACAGGTTCGAATACTGGGTCAGGAAGATTCCTTGGAGAAGGGCATGGCAACCCACTCCAGTATTCTTCTTGGAGAATCCCATGGACAGAGGAGCCTGGCAGGCTATAGTCCATAGGGTTGCAAGAGTCAGACACGACTGAAGTGACTTAGCACACACATAAACCTTGAGAACTATTTTGTAAGTCAACATATTAGAGACCTTCCCCTGCTTAAAAACATATGCTTACCATTTATATTCTCTAATTAGTATTCAGAAAAAACAGCATTTTCCCCAAATCCAATTCATGCTAACAAACTGGCCAAGCTGCACATGTTTACTGGTATTCTGATATTCCGTTTCCTCCAAGGAGACAACTTAACTTCACAGCTGAAAATAACTGCTAGCAGCACGGTGCAGTGCTGAAGGTCCATCTGACTGAAGAGCACTTATGCAGATCAATTCTAGATTCTTAAACTTTTTAAAGTTAAATTATATACAATTAGTGAATAAATTAGGGCTTCCCTGTGGCTCAGAGGTTAAAGCGTCTGCCTCCAATGCGGGAGACCCAGGTTCGATCCCTGGGTCAGGAAGATCCCCTGGAGAAGGAAGTGGCAATCCACTCCAGTATTCTTGCCTGGAGAATCTCATGGATGGAGAAGCCTAGTAAGTTACAGTCCACGGGGTCACAAAGAGTCGGACACGACTGAGCGAATGTTTCTGGGTGCAAGCACTGTGGTAAGTTTTATGAAAACAAAACAACACAGGGAGATGCACCATCCTTTAAATCTGGTAAGGAAAACAAGATGATATAATATATTTTACAGACAGTAGATATAAGGAATTGTAGGGCCCAAAGTTGGGAGCCTTTATCTGGTGAGAGGGAAATAAGAGATGCTTAGGGGAGCTGCACAGAAAATGACATTTTAGCTGAGTTGAGAAAGGTAATTGTAGTTTATTAGACAGATAAAAAGTAGGGAGGAAGAAATTCCACGCAAAGAGAACAGCCTACAGAAAAGCACAAAGACATGGGGGATAAAAGTATAAGCTTTGGCTGAGGAAGATTTTAATTTTATTCTACTTTCATCCACCTATTCTTTCTGCCACATTGGGCAGCTTATGTACCCTCTCAAAGCCTCTATTTTTTTCCTTTTAAAATGGGGATAATGATTTTACTTGCCTCTTAAAGCTGAGCAAAGATTAAATGAAATAAAAATGTAAAATATGTGATCCATCCTCCTATGAATCTACCTCCCAAATACTCCTTCCAGTCCCCATGGAGGCACTGGAGCAGGTAATGTAACGAGATAACTGCAGTGCAGCGCAGTGAGGGTGTTGCAAGAAATGAGCCTGAATGATAACTGGTATTTGGATATTTGTGGTCACAGACAGGAGGGCCAGTATAAACCTCAAGGCTTTTGTTCCAGAAATCTTACACTGGCAGTGTGAATGATGAACACGTGAGGGAAGTGAGCGAAAGGAAAGATACCACAGAAATAAGGAGGGAAGTGAATGAAGGACATGCACATCAGGGCAGAGTGAGGTAGGATCTTCTCGAAACTTAGTAAATGATTGCCTGGAGAGAGAGAAATGAGGAGAGACAGCACGCACAGAGAGTGGGAGTCCAGAAAATCTCCCAATTGTCTGAATCCAGCACCTCAATAAAATGGGAAGCAGATAGTTATAAAAAGTAGAAGCCCCATAAAAAGTAGAGTATAATAAAATACAAAATGTAATGAAGGTCTACCTGGTAAATCTGTAGGACCCAGACCTGGCAGTGGTTACTGGAAGCTAGAACCATAAGAGGGACGACCTCACAGAAGAAGACAGTCCTGAGTTGAATTTGATATATGAATACGATGCACATGGGTGACGGGAGAAAGGAAGTCATGAAACGGATTTATGATATAACTATGTTAGGCAGGACTGACATGACTGCAGGTGGAACATGTGCTTATTTGTATATTTAATTATGCAGTTATATTTAATTATTTTGCTCTTGATTTCATAGAAATCTGAAAACAACCAATGGTTTCTATATACCAAATTTTAATTGGAATGCATTGAGGATAACCTAAAACACTCTGCAGAAAAGAAGTTTCCTAATACATAATGGGCCCTGAATATGAATGTTAGCTGAATATGAATCTGAAATATTCAACCAAGTTTGTGTCAGCCACTGGTTAGAAGATAACTCGAGGAACAAAGCAAAGTTTTTAACAGGACCTATTCATGGGGTCGCAAAGAGTCGGATACGACTGAGCGACTGAACTGAACTGAACTGATTAAAACACTTGCAGGTGGAGAAATCTGTATGTGCCTATTTTATCTAAGTCTTTTGTATCTTTCATTAAGCTCTGCAGTTTGTCATTACATATATGTATATAAAAGGTGCAGGACAAATACTTCTTGCCCCAGCTCAACAGAAATCTAGAGCAGGAACTGGACAGATCCAGTAGGAATTAAGTTCACCAGCATCAGCAGGTGGCGCTAGTGGTAAATAACTCGCCTGCCAACGCAAGAGACTTATCAGAGGAGGGCTTGATCCCTGGGTGGGGAAGATCTCCTGGAGAAGGCAGTGACAACCCACTTCAGTATTCTTGCCTGGAGAATTCCACAGATAGAGGAGCTTTATGGGCTACAGTCCATAGGGTTGCAAAGAGTCAGACACGACTGAAGTTACTGAGTATATGTCACTGTAAAAAAAGAAAAAAAAAAAAACCCAAACCCCTAGTTGATTAAACCATAGGAATTTCTTTCTCTGTTAGAAAAAGAAACTCCCATTAGACAGTCTGGTATTAGTGTGGCAACTTACTTTTCATTGGTCTCCCAAGTTATTCTGACCACTTACCGTGTATTGTCTCATTTTCTGGTCATAAATTTTGCATTTTAGTCATTGGGAAAGAGCAATAAAGGGGCCCAAGAGGTAAATATTTTAGAAGTTGCACACAATATCTCCAATTACAGCTCAATGGCCAAAGCTTGGTCATTGACTGTATTTATCCATAAGTGCTTCTAAGAAATAAAATAATTTTGCTCGTGGGCAAAATGCCCAGTAAAAAATTAAGGTTCTTATTGTAATAAGGGGGCAAAGAACATTGGATTAGCCCTTCTGCCATGAGCAGAAACTCATCTGTAGGCTTTCCTTTAGGAAGGAACTTTGGGTCTGTTTTAACGCCTGAACAAATGTGGACAAATTCCCAGTTTCCTACCAGGAAGTATCGTCAGCATTATTTTCTCTTGGAAAACTTTCAAAACAAGAGTAATAACTAATCCAAGGAGATACCAGAAAGTGTCCAGACTCTCAGTTTACCTGGGTTTCCCGAGTGGCTCAGACAGTAAAGAATCGGCCTGCAATGCAGGAGATAAGGGTTTGACCCCTGGGTAGGGAAGATTCCCATGGAGAAGGAAATGGCAACCCACTCCTGTATTCTTGCATGAAGAATCCCATGGACAGAGGAGCCTGGTGGGCTAAAGTCCATGGGGTCACAAAGAGTTAGACATGACTGACAAATATGTACCTCAGTTTACATGATGCTCAGAAATCTGACTTGACACCATACTTACTAAGATCCAAATATCCTCCCCTCCCAATGAAACTGAAATTAAAAGATTTGTTACATGGAGTTATTAGATATAAATCACTTTGAGGATTAGGAAACAATCAAATACGAGTCTCATAGTTTTGGAAAAGTAAGTTATTTTTTCCTTAGCAGTCTATAATAAAATCAAATATTTCTATGTAATTCATTCCTTATGTTTAATGGCCTTGTTGAAATAATTTAAATAAANAAATCACTTTGAGGATTAGGAAACAATCAAATACGAGTCTCATAGTTTTGGAAAAGTAAGTTATTTTTTCCTTAGCAGTCTATAATAAAATCAAATATTTCTATGTAATTCATTCCTTATGTTTAATGGCCTTGTTGAAATAATTTTAATAAAATGATTCTTTAATTTTATTAATATCTCCTATAAGTTTAAGGCATGATTTTATGCCATAAGCTTTTAAAAGACATTTATTCTTACTTGTTTGGAGAGTTTATTTAAAAATGATTTCAATTGAAGTAGTTGAACTGTAGGGGAGGAAAAAATAATTTTCCTTCTACCTTCTAAATTCTCTATGGGGAGCCCTGTAATAAAATACAGACTCAAAAGAAAAGCAAACAGAAGTTTACTAACATGTATACATAATGTATACAGGGGAGATATTCAGGGGAAAATCAGTAACTCTCAAAGTTGGCTTAGAATACTTGGAAAGTGAAAGTCACTCAGTTGAGTCCGACTCTTTGTGACCCTGGAATTCTCCAGGCCAGAATACTGGAGTGGGTAGCTGTTCCCTCCTCCAGGGGATCTTCCCAACCTAGGGATCGAACCCAGATCTCCCACATGGCTGGCAGATTCTTTGCCAGCTGAGCCAGCAGGGAAGCCCTTAGAATACCAGGCTTAAATCCATCTTTGGCCAAAGAGAGGAAAATATATAGGAGGCCAGTGGTGGGAAAGCAACCGGGAAAGTGTAGTAAACAAGAGTAAGACGTACTATGTGCTCAGTCGTGTCCAAATCTTTGTGACCCCATGGACTGATCACACCAGGCTCCTCTTGTCCATGAATTTTTCAGGCAAGAATACTGGAGTGGGTTGCCACTTGCCTATTCTAGGGGATCTTCCCTACCCAGGCATCTGGACTGGTTCTCTTGAGTCTCCTACAGTGGCAGGCAGATTCTTTACCACTAGTGCCACCTGTGAAGTTTACTGTAAGTAAAATAAAGTGTTAGTTGCTCAGTCATGTCTGACTCTTTGCAACCCCATGACCTATAGCCTACCAGACCCCTCTGTCCATGGGATTCTCCAGGCATGAATACTGGAGTGAGTAGCCATGCCCTTCTCCAGGGGTTCTTCCAGACCCAGGGATTGAATTCAAGTCTCTTGCGTCTCCTGCATTGGCAGGCGAATTCTTTACCACTAGGGCCACCTGCAGAGAAGGCAATGGCACCCCACTCCAGTACTCTTGCCTAGAGAAATCCATGGGCGGAGGAGCCTGGTATGCTGCAGTCCATGGGGTCACTAACAGTCGGACAGGACTGAGTGACTTCACTTTCACTTTTTACTTTCATGCACTGAAGAAGGAAATGGCAACCCAGTCCAGTGTTCTTCCTGGAGAATCCCAGGGACAGCAGAGCCTGGTGGGCTGCTGGCTATGGGGTCACACAGAGTCAGACAGGACTGAATCGACTTAGCAGCAGCAGCAGGGCCACCTGGGAAGGTTTACTAAATGGATTTAAATTGTGGCCTTCTCCACTGAGAAGCTTCCTTGTAGCCTAGTCATCCTTCTCTTCCTGGTACAGAGATGGAGACATTTACAAATGGAGATTTCCTTTATAAATGGAAATTTTCTCTACCAAAAAATAATCATTATTTTTAAAGTTTCTCTTGTGTCTGCTGCTTTTGTAATTATCAGCTCAAAACAACCCTGTCAATGAGATATTCTCTAGGTGGCATATTCTTACCACCCTTCATTCATAGGAACAATGATCTATTTTAAAATACAGCCTTATTTTACAGGACTCAGCATAGCCTTCTTATCTCTTCAGCTAAAATTTCTCTCTACTGTGATTCTTCTGCTAGTGTTTACATACAATGAAGCCATATCCATACTATCGAGGAAAAAATATAACTTTAATCCCTATCTTCCAAAAGTAAACATTATGTGCACCTGACCCAGGAAAGGAATAGAAGAAGCATAGAGTGTTTTTAGGGTAGTGAAAATGCCAGATAGATGGATACATGTCATTATACATTTGTGCAGACCTATGGGATGAACCACATCGAGAGTGAACTGTTATGTAAACTATGGATTTCCAGTGACATCAGTAAAGGTTCCTCGATGGTAACAAATGTACATCTCTGATGGCAGATGTTGATAACAGGGGAGGCTATGCACCTGTAAGGGCAGGGGTTGTTTAGGACATCTTTACTGTGAACCTAAAACTGTTTCAGAAAAATAAAATCTTAATTAAAAAAAAAATCCACATTGACACACAGTAGTTTTGGATTATCTGTCCAATTCTCTCCTTCATTGGAACAGAAATTTATTTGGGATGGATATTTTCATAATATAAAAAGAACTTTCAAGGAGCTAGAAACACATCCATTATCTGAGACATGAAAAAAATTTTAAGACAAAAGCATATTTGAAAAGAACCTTTAGAAACATGTTTAGCATAAATATCCATTAAATCTACATTGAACTCAGTGTCATTAGCAAATGATAAACCTCTAAAATTAACTATCCTGTCATCTGCTTAAAATGTGAGAGAACTCATAAACACTCAAAATTTTCATACTTTGACTTTAATGTAATACAGTGAAAATTGCATTCTAATGTAATGTTCAAAACATTCCTGAGATAGAGAAACTACATTTACTTTAAAGAAACTACACGTACTTAAAAAAATTAATTTTGCTATTAAGCTGACATTACAGGTTTGATCCCTGGATCAGAAAGATCCCCTGGAGAATGAAATGGAACCCACTCCAGTGTTTTCGCCTGGGAAATCCCATCAACAGAGCAGCTTGGTGGGTTACAGTCCAAGGAGTCACAAAGAGTCGGACACAACTGAGCAATCAACACACACACAGTTGGTAAACAATTTCAGATAGGAGTTATTGAAGTTTTTAATGGTTTCCTTCTTCAAAATAGGTTGGTTTATTTCACTGAAAGTGTATTATATTTCAAACTCCCAAGTTGAAATTGAAAAGTTCAATTGAAAATATTTAAAATTAACCATGTTTACAATGAACAATTATAAATAAACCACCTTAATAGTTATCTTTCCAGAAGACTTCCATAACAGCTCAAACTCAATCTCCCATCTCAAACTCCCTGAAACTGATAACAAAGAGGATCTGACAGGACAAAATTTGGGGACATTTTAGTGTAAATTTCATTCAAATATGTCAAATTAGCCAATACAATTTTTTGATTTATGGGTAAACTACTGAAAGAGAAGGCTTTGTTTTTTGTTTTTTTTTTTTTTTTTTTTTGTATACATATTTGTTGACTATACTGGAATTCCAAGTTGAGAAATCCCCATTAATTGCAGAGCACATATTAAATTCTGCTTTCTGTATTAATTGCTATATCATTTCACCTTATTCTTACATCACCAAAAGAAAGCCATTGCTCTTCTAAAACAAAACCTTATAGAAGTTACTAAACTGGACTTAGCTTTTATTGCTAATAATTAATGGGTGACTGTGAGTCAAAGCCAAGTACATAATTCCAAATGATGTTTTCTTAACCATTATATTCTGTGTGTGTGTGTGTGTCTGTGAGCGCACACGCACACGTGCAGGCACGCTCAGATGTGTCCAACTCTTTAGAACCCCATGGACTGTAGCCCACCAGACTCCTCTGTCCATGGGATTCTCCAGGCAAGAATACTGGGGTGGTTTGCCATTTCCTCCTCCAGGGGATCTTCTTGATGCAGGGATCAAACCTGTGTCTCTCGTGTTTCCTGCCCTGGCAGGCATCTTCTTTACCACTTCCCTACCCGGGACACTCCCTTATATTCTACTTAGCAATTTTTGACAAATATAAGGATTAAAAGTCAGTTTGATGTATTTGCATAATCTGTTTAATAACAAGATTTTTTTTAATTTTACATTTAATATTTCTAATCATTAGAGACTTTTAAGGTACACATGAAAGGAAAGTAAATTTGAAACTGTTTCCCTTGAAGCAACTAAGTTTGACATGGTTAGGTGTTAAGAAATGAGTTCTCAAAATGAGACTCTTCAGAAATATACTAGACAAATAAAGATGATATAACCTCATCTTAATAATCTGAATTGTTCTCGTTTCAAGGTTGCTTTCTCTACAGATATATTTTGTATCATTTCTACATCAGAGAGTATCTATCCCGTTTGTTATTCTTCAAACTTTGGAATATTATGAAAGTTACTAGGATTTTACAAATTTGCCACTTCCAATGAGAAGACTGGGTGGGTTTAGAGTCCCCTGGGGCCTCACCAAACATCTGTGTTTATTGTGGTCCTCACTGTTTTACTCTTATGGCAAGAGGTTGCACTTCTTTCTTATAAATAAATTTGAAGTGCTGGTCCCCACTTGTTTTTTATTAACTGGGAGAAAAAATGGGTGAAAAAGATTCTGTGGTTTGACTTTATTTTACCACCCTTTACTAAGCAGTGTGTTAATTGCATTTTAAACATGATGAAATAGGAAGAATTTATATTACATGTGGTTGACAATAGGGGAGAGAGCAAGCTGTAGGCACAGCTAAGATCCCATTTCTGTTTTTTCAGCTGCTTCAAAGCAATGCTCCAATTGATCACTGCCCTGGGAGCAAGAAGGCTTAGGTTCCAGTGACTCTGCTATTGGTTATATGTCTTGTAATAGTGAGTCAATCTATTTGGATCTTATGTTCTTTAATTAGAGATGACAGAGTTGCATAACTGACATATGAGGTATCTTATTTTGGAAATCATACAGATAAAATTAATTTCATGCTTAAGAATAAAATGATATTCAGTATATTTCCTTTACAGGTTTACTTTCATTTCTGTTCAGTAAATGCATGTAGATCACCAGCCATAATGGAGAAGACAAAGATATGGAACTAGAATTCAAAGCTTTCCTTAAATGGAAGTATTTGTTTCAAGTAACAAAACATAGTGATTCAACCTTTTATTTGTTCTCATATATTTTTTTTATAAAATTAGAGAGATCTACAGGAAATGTTGGCCAAAATATTTACAATTTCTACACTTTCTTTGTTAGTTTTAATAAGTCAAAATAAGTTGAACATCTTATCAAATGAGCATTCAAAGTATGATCCTATTTAATAACATTTTTTATCCCTATCAAATGATCTCTTTATGTACCTACTTTTCTAACTGCACATATGAAGAGAATAACATCTGAAAGATAATACTAACAATAGTTATCTTAGGAATGTTTTTTCTTTGTATTCTATTGTGTGAATTCTTCATAATGAAGATGAATCATATATATTTCTACTGTTAAAAATTAAAGAAAAGGAAAAGAAAAAGTAGCAACCAAAAAGTTGTCTCAAAGGAGAACAAGGGAAGAAACACAAATACTTATTCATGTCAATAAGGAGAACACAGTCCAAATTTTTGGTTGTACAGTTGGCAGATGTTTTCCAGAATATCTGAAATCCACGACTATATCCTCAGATTAGTGTGAGTTAGGCCCCTGAGCTGTTTATCACAAATGTTATCATCTTGTCCTCCCTCTGCTCATTCTTGATGCAACAGGAAGACTGTGATCAAGTCTGATAAACATCATGTCTATCTCTTGTACCCTTGAACTCCGTCTTCTCAAGATGCTTTAACATCTTATTCCCCTCACTTGATTTCTCAGTATCAGCTAGAGTGCCAAATCTCACTGTAGGTCCAGAGTGGTCCAGGCAATTTATGTTTATCCACTTCCATTAAAATTTCCAATGTTTATCCAGACAAGCTCAGCATGCCCCTTCCATTCCACTTCCATTCGGTACTTATAGAAAGAAGTGCATATCTTTGCCCTGGTCTTTTCTAGATTTCTGTCTCTCACCCCACATCTCACAATTGCCTTGTTAAACTGCAAGTTAACTTCTGACCGAGTCCTAAGGTCTCCTTTGCTTTGATAAGCAGTTCGATGTGATTCTCAGCATACACTGTGGGTTTGATTCTGGTGTCTGCCGCCTTCTGGGCCCTGGTATGGCTGGACAGCGCTACTACTTCTCCTGCCCAAGTTCCCACTGGCATAAGGCACAGAGGGCAATTCCTGAGGGATCTGTGTGATAAATAAAGATGAAACAAAGTATTACTCAAGAGTGTTTATAGAATTAATCTGTGGGTTCGAGCTCAGTTGTGTCCGACTCTGCAATCTTTGCAATCCCATGGGCTGTAGCCCGCCAGGCTCCATTGTCCATGGAATTCTATGGGCAAATACTTGAGTGGGTTGCCATGTCATCCTCCAGGGGATCTTCCCAACCCAGAGGTCAAACTCAGGTTTCCTGTGTTTCCTACAAAGGCAGCTGGGTTCTCTACCACTGCTCAACCCAAGAAGCCCTTGTAGAATTAATAATCAAAGACAGAAGGAGTAGCCAAGAAAAAGAACTAAAGCAGCAGACCACATGAAAAACCATTAAGCCATTGGAGTGAAAAGACATAAACAGATGAATGGACAGGTCACTAATGATAGAGATGGTCTAAGAAATGAATGAAAAATAATTTTAGAGTGGCAGTGAATTTAGGTGGTTAAGAATCAAAATTGGAGGATTATTTCAAGACTTGCGTGTGTGCATGCTAAGTCACTTCAGTCGTGTCTGACTCTCTGTGCCCCTACGTAGACTGTGGCCCCCCAGGCTCCGTTGTCCATGGGGATCTCCAGGCAGAGGAGTTGAATCTGTACTTATAGGAAGAAGTGCACAATCCTTGGCACATTTAGGATAGACTATGTGAACCAGCTTAGAGTTTGGCTCCTGCAGCTCTGGGTCTGGCTTAAGATGCTGGAATCCATACATGCAACCAAGTCTGATGTCCAATAGGACTTCTAAAATGCACAAGATATTTGGTATAGAATGAAGCATATTAGAAAAAGCACAGTGCATATCCATCAGTGTTTGCTCCACTAAATGAGATCTCAGAGCACCTGTGCCATCTAAAATGGGGCAGCTGAGGGTCTAATTCCAGGTCTTTTAGTCAGTTTACTCTTTTCAGTAAGTTCCCATCTAGAGAAGTCCAAGGTTTCCTCTCAACCTTGCTCGTCAGATGGGTGCAGGTGTAATTGGAGCAGCTCTAAAGATCAGTACACCTGCCTCTCAGAGACTCTTGGGCGTTGCTCACAGTTGGCTCCTGACACTGAAAGCAGCACATGAAAACTTTTTCTCTAGCAAGAAGGGATTTTTGTCCAATGTTTATTACCTGGAAGATCACAATCAAGACAGCAGGTGGGACTTCTTTCCTCAGGGTGATTGTTGAACTGTCTCCTTGGCAGCTCTCCTAAATTCATCTAATAGACCCCTGGTACCCAAGTCAACCTCTCGATAGCTAGTTAGCTAACTAGCTAGACAGATCTGAATGCAGACAAGTGAGGAAGGGTCTTCAACTGCCAGGCGACATGAAAACCACCCCTCCAAACATAAGTGGAACTTTGTGAGAACTGCTTTCCAGATTTTATGTGTGGATATGATATTCTTGTTCCCCCATTCAAAAGACTGCTGCATCCCACCTGCAGTCTATTTGTGGCATTTCCTGGGATGCTTCCCAGATTTCTGGAAGCAGGGGATGAACAAACCCTTCTTGGTGGCAGGGAAGAGATCTCTGAAAGACAGAAGGCTTGGGGGAACTAGATAAATAGCAAGCAGTCAGGGACAGCATTCCCAAGCAAACGCAGCAACCACCCATCTCTGAGGCAAAGAGCAGGCTGGTATCTGGAATAGCAGGATGGAGACTGAGCAGCCAAACCAAAGGCAATCTTTCCTGATGCCGCTGCTCGCCTTTCAGTACAGGATTTTGCTTAGCAGTTAAGAGCACATCTCTGAAATCAAGCTCGGAAACGAGGGTGACTCTACCACTTTCTGGCTGTATGAACGTGGGCAAATTAAACTCCCTGTGCCAGTTTCCCCATCTGTAAAAAGAGGCTAATTTTAGTACCCACCTCTCGGTATGAAAGAATGTTAAATTTGAAATTTGTACAGAAAGAAGTGAATTTCAATCAAAAAGAATAATCAGGAGAATCACAGAGAACCTGACATTGTATCTTATGAAAGAGCTTTATACACCAACCAGACTCAGAGAACACAAAGCCAGTACTGGGGAGGCAGTTGTCGTTGTTGTTCATTCGCTAAGCCGTGCCAGTTCTTTGCAACCCCATGGACTGTAGCCCACCAGGATCCTCTGTCCATGGATTTCTCCAGGTAAGAATACTGGAATAGGTGGCCATTTCCTTCTCCAGGGGATCTTCCCCTTCCAGGGGTTGAACCCATGTCTCCTGTATTGGCAGGCAGATTCTTTACTGCTGAGCCATTCACTGAAGCCCTTGGGGGAAGCAGGAACCATCCTAAACTTCTGTCTCACTACCCACCCCAACCAAGGAAGGGTCAGAAAGCAGCTTAGAGAGTAATGAAGATAAATGAGAATCAGAGGAAATCCAGTTGCACCCCCTTCCTGAAGGCAGGCAACTCACCTGAGAATGGCCATAGTGGGAAAGGAAAGAGGTTGCCTTCACTTTCATTGATAAATGAAGTGTTAATATAATGGAACTGCCATCCTATGTCCAATAGAGATGATATTCCGAGACTTAAATAGCCAAATGATTTTACAGTCTGAGAGTCACCAGAGAAATAATGGGACTTTCTAAGTTTTTATTCAGTGTGAGACCGCTCTCAAGGGAGACTTAATGGATTGTATGAACACATAGATAGCTTCTGGTTTCTTTCCATAGGTCCTGCTTGCTCCATATCTGGAAAGCATGCTGTGAAGATTAAATTAGTTGATTCATGTGAGTTGCTTAGAACAGTACCAGGAACTAATAGTGCAGAAAGCTGAGAAATAGCACCATCATCATAGCAACTAAGGCTTATTGTAATAAGACATGTTTATGCTATGCATTACAAAGCTTAGATTCTGCGACTTTTCTCCTCACCAACCAAAGTCCTGCCCAAAAAATGACATTTTTTCCAAGGTAGACAATGAAGGTAGATAGTTTTCTCTACCTCCCTTAAATCTAAGCATCTCCTCCTTTTTTTTCCTCTTAGTTCAAGTTCAGGTTTGAATCTTGGTTCTGCCATCTCTGAGCTAAGAAAGACTTTAATGAGGTCACTTTACCTCTCTGAGCCTTGGTTTCCTCTTCTCTAAAATAGATGCATTAATATATAATTTTACAGTGGAGTTAATAGTTGAGTTACTGTGTTTTAAATGCACACTGCCTGATAAAATACTGCTGTTTCTCATTTTGTTTCTTTAATGTGCTCAGATCTCTTAGCTTAGCTTTTACTGAATTCATGAATGAAACAAGCATGTTTAATAATAATGAAAAAATACCGGCATTTCAATGGCCTAAAGACCCGCAGGGGAGACATGGCCCCTGTGAACACATATTCTTCCTGCTCATTCTTCTATAACCACTAAAGAACGTTGAAATTATGTCACTCTTCTGCTCAAAATCATCCTAGGTTTTTCTGTCTCACTCTGAATTAAAGCCAAAATTCTTCTAGTGGCATATGAGGCCCCATGGGATTTGACATTGTTTCGCATGATCTATAAATCATTCCCTCCTATGCAGGTTCAACCCCCTTGACCTTCTCCCTCCATGGTACTAGCTAGGTCAACATCAAACTTGGGAAAAGCTAGTTCTCTATTAACCCTTGCCAGTACCTGGACAATTGAAAATGGCTATATAAAACACAGTCATGGTGACCATAATACAAACCTTAAATGCCTGTTCTCATCATTCTTCATAGATAGACTGCAGTCAATTTTCTTTCCCTTTCTTTAAACATCTTTTTCACACTTCTCTCCTCAAAACATCAACAACCTTTGGCCCCCCTCATCACTTTCAGTAATCAAAAATGCGCTTCCTTTTCTGTTCAGTTCAGTTCAGTCACTCAGTCGTGTCCGACTCTTTGTAACTCCATGGACTGCAGCACACCGGGTTTCCCTGTCCATCACCAACTCCTGAAGCTTACTCAAACTCATGTCCTTCGAGTCAGTGATGCCATCCAACCATCTCATCCTCTATCGTCCCCTTCTCCCGCCTTCAATCTTTCCCGGCATCAGGGTCTTTTCCAATGAGTCAGTTCTTCGCATCAGGTGGCCAAAGTACTGGGATTTCAGCTTAGCATCAGTCCTTCCAATGAATATTCAGGACTGATTTCCTTTAGGTTAGACTGGTTGGATCTCCTTGCAGTCCAAGGGAGTCTCAGGAGTCTTCTCCAACACCACAGTTCGAAAATATCAATTCTTCGGCATTCAGCTTTCTTTATAGTCCAACTCTCACATCCATATATGACTTCTGCCCATCAAATCTACCAGTTGATATATGTATCTATAAGTGCTTTCCTTTAGCTGTAGCAGATGAATGCCCTGTGTCCTAAGACCCACCTTTCTACTGAAATCCATCCTTACTTACTTCCTCAAGGACTTTGCCCCTTTAATTATGGACAGTCTCCTTGGCTTCATTTCCATCAATATAAACTCTTACATAATTTCTCCTACATTAAACAAGAAGTCTCAGAGCCCACATCCCCATCTAGCTCTGAAATCTATTTACATTCTAATACAGCAAATGCTTCATAAGAATTGTTTGCACAGACAGGAATGATCTCCTCGTCTTCCATTCCTTCTTGAGTCTAATCGACTGAGGCTTTGTTTTCAAATCTCCACCGATAGCATTTTCATTGAGGCCATCCACACTTCTATACCTGCAAACACAATAGTCAAGGGACTCAATCATTCATTTTGAGACTTCCATCTGAAGTCTTTTAGGTGAAATTTGGTGTGAACTGTGCCCTCAGAAGGGTTTCCCAGGTGGCTCAGTTATAACAAATTCACCTGCAGGCGATGCAGGTTTGATCCCTGGGTCAGAAAGATCCCCTAGAAAAGGAAATGTCTACCCACTGCATATTCTTGCCTGGGAAACACCAGGGACAAAGGAGCCTGGTGGGCTACATCTATGGGGTTGCTAAAGAGTCGGACACAACTTAGCAGCTAAACAACAACAACAAAGCCCTAGGATAATTTTTTAGGACTTAATTTTTAGGATCAACGTTATTCTGTTATATTTCATATTGCTACACACAGCTAAGTGTATTTATTATACTGCTGAATAATATTTGGCTGTCTGAATATATCTGTTTACTTACTTTTTTATTGACTGAATTTTTTCTTATTTTTCTATGCTGTCTGAATATATCTGTTTATTTTTTTATTGACTGCATTTTCTCTAGTTTTTCTGTTAAAGACATTGATAAATGTCTAATAAAACATTCTTGAACATGACTTCTTGTATATATGTGCAGTATTTTCACTTAGGCATATCTTAGGAGTCCAACCATATAGTCATTTGGCATGTGAACATTTACCTTTACAAGATAGTGACAATGTGTTTTCCAAAATGGTTGTTTACAGCAATTAATAAAGCATATTTTAAAGACATAGCTTCTCCAACATTTTTGTAACATCAGACTGATCATTTTTTTTTTTTTTTGGCAAATGTAATGAGTATAAAATAGCATCTATTTATAGTCTTGATTTGGGTGGCTTCTCTGATGGCTCAGCAGTAAAAAAAAAAAAAATTGCCTGCAATGCAGGAGATACAGGAGATATGGATTCAGTCCCTGGATCTGGAAGATCCCCTGGACAACCCACTCCAGTATTCTTCCCATGGACATAGGAGCCAGGCTACAGCCCATGGGGTCACAAAAGTGTCAGACACGACTGAATGACTGAGCACATGTAATCTTGATTTACATTTCTCTGATCCTCGGAAAAGAAGAACATACCCCACCTGTTTACTGACCAAATGCAATTTATCTTTTGTGAAACTTTTTGCCCATTTCTCTAGTGAGCTGTAGATTTTTTCCATTAATTTAAATTTTTTATTTATAAATACTTGACATGAAGTTTTATCAATGATATAAGTTGTAAACATATTATCTTGGGCTTCCCTGATAGCTCAGTTGGTAAAGAATCTGCCTGCAATGCAGCAACCCAGTTCAATTCCTGGTTCAGAAAGATTCACTGGAAAAGGGATAGGCTACCCACTCCAGTATTATTGGGCTTTCCTTGTGGTTCAGCTGACATGAAGTTTTATCAATGATATAAGTTATAAATATATTATCTCAGCTTGTAAATTATCTTTCTTTTTTACTTTCTTTAAGGTGTTATGATAAATTGTCCACATTTTAAAAGTAAGGCTAAAATATGGGCAGCATAACCTTCTGAAATCTTTCAGGGGAAGGACCATCCAGTGATTACTAAGAGAATATATACTTAGTTAAACTCACTAGTTGTTGTTATTTAGTCGCTAAGTCATGTCAGACTCTTTGTGCCCCACGGACTGTAGCCCACCATGTTCCTCTGTGGGCTGAACACTGGAGTAAGTTAACATTCCCTTCTCCAGGGGATCTTCCCAACCCAGGGACTGAACTCGCTCCTCCTGCATTGGCAGGTGAATTCTTTACCACTGAGCCACCTGGGAAGCTGTAAGCTCACTATTTACCATTACTTAAATATCAGAGATTTTGAGAAGTTTCAAATTAACTTGTGGATGCTGGTCTTGCAGAGATGAAGATAATTTGGTGAGTTGGTGATGCCATCCAACCATCTCATCCTCTGTCATCCGTTTCTCCTCCCATCTTCCAATGAATCTTTTCCAATGAGTCAGTTCTTTGCATCAGGTGGCCAAAGTATTGGAGCTTCAGCTTCAGCATCAGTCCAGGACTATTCAGGAATAGTTTAGGACTGATTTCCTTTAGGACTGACTGTTTTGAATGTATATATAATAAGTATAATTATTGACTGATATAGAAATATTGACTGGCAGGCAAGTGTATATATATATATGTATATATCATATATATAATACTACACATAGACATACCAACACATATTTTAAAAGTCTTTTTGATTGGTTTTAACATTATAATGCTTTAGTCATTTTTTAATAAGGTGAATAAAATTTTTGAATATGTTCATTTTATATTTGAATAAAAATAATGATATTACTATTTTAAAAATTATACTTTACTGATTTTTGAAACTTCCACTAAGATGCCCAAGTATCAAGTAGACCTACCTGATGCAGCCCAGTAAACTCTGTTGCTAAAGAAGTTGTTGTTCAGTCACCAGTCATGTCTGACTCTGCAATTCCATAGACTACAGTACATCAGATTTCCATGTCCTTCGTCATCTCCCGAAATTTGCTCGAAACTCTTGTGCATTGAGTCAGTGATGACTGAAGGCAGGAGGAGGAGACCACAGAGGATGAGATGTTTGGATCACCATCATCATCACCAAAGAAGTGTTCACATACAAAGAGCAAATGGGTATTTTCCTGCCTTTCAGGGTAAACTCTGAGCGTCAAAGGAATTTTAATTTTGCATTTTAATTTTGTTTTTATTCTGCCTGTGATTCTGTATCTTATTTATGGTTTTGATTCAAACAGGTGATAAATCCTTCCACATCTGTGATAACAATAACTAACGATTTGGTTTTATAGGTGACCATTTGGTGAACTGTTGGATAGATGCTTGCAACCATATTCCTTAGAGTGAGAGAAGACAGCGAATCTAGTTTGTTAGTCATTTTGTTTGTATATCTATTTATGATTTCAAATTGAATGACAATTTATGTTCACTGGGAACAGCCATCTTTGAGATCTAGACTGGAGATTTTTTGTGAGTTTATGTTTACTTGTAATTTGTGGCTAATGTGGTAGAACATACATGGTCTTTTCTATAATTTAGAAAAGACTTCACATGTTTGTCAAAGTGTAAAACATTTTTCTACATCTGGAAAATTCTAATAAAATAGATGATTTATAATAACTTTTAAATTGAAGGAGCATTTTGAAATTGCCTTGTAGGGGTTAAATAAGTGCTTATATAAATCAAATATACCAAAAATTCACAGAAGGTGCTAGAACTAATCTATTATTTTAAGCATGCTAGCTTTTTTTTTTTAAGAATTGGTTAGGGCATTTTTAGTTTTACAGCAAAGTTAAGGAGGAGGTACCAAGATTTCCTATATATCCCAAGCTCCCATACATGCATAGCCTCCCCTATTATCAACATAATTCACCAGAATGGTACATTTTTTTACCAAGAATGAACCTACATTAACATATCATAATCATTCAAAGTCCACAGCTTATACAAAAATTCATTCTTGGTGTTGTATGTTCCTTGGTTTGGACAAATGTGTAATGATAAATGTTCATCATTATAATATCATAGAGACCGTTTTCATTGCCCTATCAATCTTTGCTCCATCTATTCATCTCTATCCCTGATCCTCTAGCAATCATTGATCTTTTTATGGTCTTCATAGTTTTATCTTTTCCAGAATGTCATGTTGTTGGAATCATACAATATGTAGCCTTTTCAATTTGGCTTCTTTCCCTTGGTAACATGCATTGAAGGTTCCCTCATGTTTTTTCATGGCTGGATTGTTCGTTTCTTTTTAGTGTTGAATAATATTGCATTGTTTGAATGTGTTATACTATACTCATCCATTCATCTACTGAAGAACATTTGATTGCTTCCAAATTTTGGCATTTATGAATAAAGTTGCTATAAACATCTGTGTGCTAGTTTTTTTTAATTTTCAACCCCTTTGAGTAAATACCAAGGGGTGTGATTGGTGGATCATATGGTAAGAGTATGTTTGGTCTTGTAAGAAACTGTCAAACTGTCTTCCAACATGTCTGTACTATTTTTTCATTCTTGCCAGCAGTTTATAAGAGTTCCTGTTGCTTCACTTCCTTGCCAGCATTTGGTGTTGTCAGTGTTTCAGATTTTGGCCACTTTGATAGCTGTGTATTGATTTCCCATTTTCATCTTAATTTGCATTTCCTGGATGATATGAGGAGGGCATCTTTTCATATGCTTGTTTGCGATCTGTATCTCTTCTTTGGTGAGATATCTGTTACAAGTCTTTGGCCTATTTTATTATACAGTTATGTGCTTCCTTACTGTTTAGTTTTAAGAGTGTTTGGTATATTTTGGATACCAGTCCTTGATGAGATGTATCCTTTACAAATATTTATCACATTTGTGTCATCTCATTGTCTTGACATTCTCTTTTGCAGAACAGAAGTTTTTAATTTTAATGAAGTCCAGCTTATCAGTTATGGCTTTCATGGATTGTGTCTTTGGTATTGTAGCTAAAAAGGCATCACCATCCCAGGTCATACAGGTTTTTCTTTTAGGAGTGTTATAGATTTGCATTTTACACTTAGGCTTCTGAGTCCTTTTGATTTAATTGTTTTCTGTCTCTCCTATCTTCAGGGGAGCGCTGTGCCCTGCATCTTCCCTTTCTTATGGATCCAAAATAAGATCTTGATTTTTCAGTCTGTTCAGCTTTTCACTTGCTGTTAGGATGGAGTAGAGACTTTCAAGCTCCTTCCTTGCTATGCTAGTCTTTTAAGGGGTGTGGGGAGGAGTAGGAAGCTATCTTATAGAACCTCTGTCTTAGAAACATCTTAAATATTTCCCTGCATTCTTAGTTACTCAGTCATGTCTGACTCTTTGCGATCCCATGAGCTATAGCCAGCCAGGTTCCTCTGTCCATGAAATTTCCAGGCAAGATTATTGGAATGGGTGGCCATTTTCTTCTCCAGGGGAATCTTCCAAACCCAGGGACTGAAACAGTGTCTCCTATGCCTCTTGCATTGCAGGCAGATTCTTTACCCATTTAAATTCACACAATTAGGGCAAGTCTTTGAATTAATTAGTTAATCTATGCTTACTAAATTTCTTCTATTCATTGATGGATTAAAAGAGATAGCATTATTTCTCAATAATGTTTAAGATTATGAAAACATAATTGAATCATATTTCTGATCAATATTTTTATAAAATTAATTGTTTTCTGTCAACTTAAACATAATTTCTAAGATCCTTAGAAAATCTTGAAACTTGAATTCCTATTTTTTCTGGTTTCATTTTTATTTTATTTATTTTAAAATTATTTTTTTTCCCCATAGTATACTTTTTTTATTTTACTATTAGAATATATGGCTTCCCAGGTAACACTAGCGGTAAAGAACCCCCATGCCAAAGCAGGAGACATAAAGAGACATGAGTTTGATCACTGGGTCAGAAAGACTCCCTGGAGAAGGAAATGGCAACCTACTCCAGAATTCTTGCCTGGAGAATCCCCTGGATAGAGGAGGAGCCTGGCGGGCTACAGTCCATGGGGTCACAAAGAGTAGGATACGACTGAAGTGACTTACCACGTTAGAGTATAATTGCTTTACAATGGTGTGTTAGTTTCTGCTGTACAACAACATGAATCAGCTATATGTACAAATATATCCCCTCCCCCTAAAGCCTCCCTCACACGCTCCATCCCACCCCCTAGGTCATCACAGAGCACTGAACTGAGCTCCTGTGCTATACAGAAGTTTCCCACTAGCTGCCTGTTTTACACATGGTAGGTACATAGATCAATGCCATTTTCCTAATTCATCAGCCCCTCTCCTTCCCCTCTGTGTCCATTGAATTACAATTGAATAAAGTTAAATAATAAATAAGCTTTGGANCCTAGGTCATCACAGAGCACTGAACTGAGCTCCTGTGCTATACAGAAGTTTCCCACTAGCTGCCTGTTTTACACATGGTAGGTACATAGATCAATGCCATTTTCCTAATTCATCAGCCCCTCTCCTTCCCCTCTGTGTTCATTGAATTACAATTGAATAAAGTTAAATAATAAATAAGCTTTGGATATTTGGATGATTTTTAAAGAAAAATAAAGCTATGAAATAATGACAACTAAGCAGAAATCTATCTTGTATGATACTTTCTGTGCTTATACTGCTTACATGCTACAGAGGGTTATATCTTTAGTCATGTTAATAAAAGTATTTATATCTGTCATATTAAGAAGGCATAAAAAGAATGTTATCACCTGTGGAAAGTATTCATATCTGTCATTTTAAGAAGGCATAAAAAGAATGTTATCACCTGTGGAAAATATTCATATCTGTCATTTTAAGAAGGCATAAAAAGAATGCTATCACCTGTGGAAAGTCTTGATAAGAGTCTCCTGAGTTTTGCTAATCTACAAAAATGTTTGTATGGGAAACTATTCTCCATGACCTATCTTCTAGCTTTTATCCACGAAACAGAAATTATTATTTAGATTAAAACTAAAAATTAACATAGGTTAAAAGTAAAGATTAACATAGTTGGTTATGACTATACTAAAATCTATTCGGTTCAGTTCAGTTCAGTCACTCAGTCATATCCGACTCTTTGTGATCCCATGAACCTCAGCATGCCAGGCCTCCCTATCCATCACCAACTCCCGGAGTTTACTTAAACTCATGTCCATCGAGTCAGTGATGCCATCCAGCCATCTCATTCTCTGTCGTCCCCTTCTCCTCCTGCCCCCAATCCCTCCCAGCATCAGAGTCTTTTCCAATGAGTCAACTCTTTGCATGAGGTGGCCAAAGTACTGGAGTTTCAGCTTTAGCATCAGTCCTTCCAATAAACACCCAGGACTGATTTCCCTTAGAATGGAATGGTTCGATCTCCTTGCAGTCCAAGAGACTCTCAAGAGTCTTCTCCAACACCACAGTTCAAAAGCATCAATTCTTCAACGCTCAGCTTTCTTCACAGTCCAACATGTGGGTGACAATATACAGCCTTGACGTACTCCTTTTTCTATTGAGACATAAAAATGTGTGCAATAGATAATGAGATGGTTTTATTTTTCAAGGGGAAAAGAGAGATGTTATACTACAGTGAAGTGTCAGTTTGTCCCACAATATGAAAAAAATACTGAACAGCAAAACTTCAGAAAACTTTAGAAACTTTAGAAGGTCTTAGAAGGACTGAGTAAAGGGAATTCTTTGTGCCTTAGTTTGTATTCACTGAGCCTGAAAAGCAGCTATGAAAGGTATTAAAAATTTAGCAGAATTCTCTCCATATTAAAGGCCCATTTAGAAAATAATTTTTAAGAGAAACTCTTAAACTTATAATGCCAAATAATATAGCCATGCAAAACTAGAATTTGGATTTTTCTTTGTTATGAAAATAAACTGATTTTAGAATTCTCAATAAAAGATAGTAAAAGGTTATTTTTTAACATGCAATGTAATTTGCTCAGAGAGTAGTTTCCATATTTTGCCAGAATAATCTTTGCTGCTTCTTACTTATTTTATCATACTCATGTTTAATAAAAGACAAATAGTTCCTTACTTATATAAGAGCTAAAGTTTCTCACAATTGTGCTTCTTTCTTCTGTGTTTAGTTTAAAATTTTACCACACTTTAATCATTACATATTGTTTTCCCAGCATCCATGAACTTGACTTCATCAAGTGATCTAGTCAATTCTGACAGGTCTTTTAGATTTTGACTTTTCAAGATTAGATCACAGAAAAAGAGAAAGTGAAATTGTAGGATAGCTTTCATACCTCAAATTATTTTTGAGATCTCCCCTAGAAGCCTTTGAAAAAAATCACAATGATTTGTTATAAAAGGAGTAAGGCTAGAAATAATTAAGATTTTTTTTCTACATATTTCTTCATTAGCTGAGAGTATTGTCAAAACAAACTCAGATTTCCCAAGATTAAGTTTGTATATTTAATGGGCAGGCATAGGAGATTTGGGGAGATTTGTTAACATCCTTGTTTCAATAAATCCTTAAAGAAGATATTGATCAAGCTGTTATGAAATAATTATGTGTTTTATCTCAATAGAGGTTTTAGTCTCCTTCATTCTAGGTTACTGTTATAAATTGTCAGCTTTTAGTCTTACTATGAGATATATTTGCTCCTCTCTGAGTTTACTTGAAGGATCCGCTAAAAGTTATAGGATAGACTTGTGTTTGTGTGCCTGTGTGTGTGCTTGATCGTGTCCGACTCTTGCAACCCCATGCTGCTGCTGCTGCTAAGTCACTTCAGTAGCGTCCGACTCTGTGCAACCCCATAGAAGGCAGTCCACCAGGAAGTAAGGCTAGAAATAATTAAGATTTTTTTTCTACATATTTCTTCATTAGCTGAGAGTATTGTCAAAACAAACTCAGATTTCCCAAGATTAAGTTTGTATATTTAATGGGCAGGCATAGGAGATTTGGGGAGATTTGTTAACATCCTTGTTTCAATAAATCCTTAAAGAAGATATTGATCAAGCTGTTATGAAATAATTATGTGTTTTATCTCAATAGAGGTTTTAGTCTCCTTCATTCTAGGTTACTGTTATAAATTGTCAGCTTTTAGTCTTACTATGAGATATATTTGCTCCTCTCTGAGTTTACTTGAAGGATCCGCTAAAAGTTATAGGATAGACTTGTGTTTGTGTGCCTGTGTGTGTGCTTGATCGTGTCCGACTCTTGCAACCCCATGCTGCTGCTGCTGCTAAGTCACTTCAGTAGCGTCCGACTCTGTGCAACCCCATAGAAGGCAGTCCACCAGGCTCCGCCGTCCCTGGGATTCTCCAGACAAGAACACTGGAGTGGGTTGCCATTTCCTTCTCCAAAGCATGAAAGTGAAAAGTGAAAGTGAAGTCACTCAGTCGTATCCGACTCCTAGCGACCCCATGGACTGCAGCCCACCAGGCTCTTGCATCCATGGGATTTTCTAGGCAAGAGTACTGGATTGGGGTGCCATTGTGATCCCATGGACTGTAGCATATGAGGCTCCTCTGTCCATGGAATTTTCCAGGCAAGAATACTGGAGCGGGTTGCCATTTCTTAGTCCTGGGGATCTTTTTGACCCAGAGATTGAACCCATGTCTCTTGTATCTCCTGCACTGGCAGGTGGATTCTTTGCCATTGGGCCTCCTTGTATATCAAGCTTCACAAAAGGATTATGCTAGGTCCTAATACCATGAAAGTATTGATGCTTCAAAAAATAGACTGTTGGAAAATCAGCCATAATTATACATATATCACCTCCCTCTTGAGCCTCCCTTTCCTCCCCACATCCTAACCCTCCAAATCATCACAAAGTGCTGAAACCAACACAACGTTGTAAAGCAATTTTCCTTGGATTAAAAAAGAAATTAAAAAAAATAGGTTTTTGTTAAAAGCTCACAAATTGACATACCTTAGACAACTTTCACACCATATCAGCAGACTGATTAAAAATTTCTTGATTTATTTTTAGTTTACAAGGAGTCATTTAAATTTTAGTTATTTTAATAGATATGTAGTGGTATCTCATGTTTTCAATTTGCATTTATTCTAATGATTAACTAATGATGTTGAGCAATTTTTCATGTGCTAATTTACATATCCATGAATCTTCTCTGAAGTGTTTATTTAAAGCTTTTGCCTTTTTTAGTTGTACTTTTTATAATTGAGTTTTTAAATTCCTATAAATATTACCAGATCCAGGTAATTTGTCAAAGATAGGACTTACAAATATTTTCCTAAATGTGATGCTAGTCTTGCCATTCTGTTAACAGTGATTCTGTTTTTAAAAAGTGTTTGACTTAATGAAATCCAATTTATTTTTTTTTCCTTTATGGATTGTGCTATTAGTGTCATATATAAGAAATGTCTAATTCAAAATTACAAAAATCTTGTTTGTTTTTGCTTTTAAGTTTTAAGTTTTACATTTAGGTTTATGACCCATTTTGAGCCAGCTTTTATATTGCACATGATGGATCAATGTCAGTTTTTTGCACATAGTTGTTTAATTGTCTCAGCACCATTTACTGAAAATTAACTTTTTCTCACTGAATTGAATTTGCATTCTCCTTAGTTTAGACTCTAGTAAGATCAGGTATGATGAAATAATATGTTTTGAAGGCAAGCCTTATTAAGAACAAAATGCCATGGCATATTTTTAAAAGATTCTTTATCTTCTCTTGCTGCTGGAAACGTAGGGTATTTTTATCTGACTTTCATTGTGACCAACAGGTAGAACTCCCAGAAGAAAATCTTACAAAAGTAAGGGGGTCACTCTGTGATGGGTCCCCTGAAATTTTTGACTCAGAGTTTGTCACAGGCTCCCCAATTATAGTTCAGATTTTCCTGACCCCTTACAGGCTCCTGGGAGACTCCTTGTGGGTTTCTGTTCCAGTGAGTTGTGATTCTCTGCACTTAAATGTCTGTCTCTCTAGTTTGAGGGGTAGTGGCTTCCCTGTTACCTAACTTCTCTGATGGATCTTAGCAGAGTTCTTGATTTTTCAGTTTGTTCAGCTTTTTAAGTATTAGCAGGGAGTGCAACTTGTGAATTCCTTATATGCTAGACCAGAAATGGGAAGCCTTTTTTAAACTGTATTATCTCTATTATCTGTAGTGTTGTCACTTCTCCCATTCTCGATATTGGTCATTCTTATGTTGCCGCCTTTCTTCATAGAGCTTCCCCGATAGCTCAGTTGGTAAAGAATCCACCTGCAATGCAGGAGACCCCAGTTTGATTCCTCGGTTGGGAAGATCTGCTGGAGAAGGGATAGTCTACCCACTCTAGTATTCTTGGGCTTCCATTGTGGCTCAGCTGGTAAAGAATCTGCCTGCAATGCAGGAGACCAGGGTTTGATCCCTGGGTTGGGAAGATCTCCTGGAGAAGGGAAAGGCTACCCATTTCAATTCTGGCTCATGGACTGAACAGTCCATGGGGTCCCAAAGAGTAGGACACAACTGAGTGACTTTCACTTTCACTTTCTTCATAATCAACCTGGCCATAATTTTATTGCTTCACTGATCTTGAAAGTTTAGCTTTAGTTTCAGTAATTTTCTCTACTTTTTCTATTTCATTGATTTTCACTCTGATCTTTATTATTTCCTTTTATCTGCTTATATTGGGTTTTGTTTGCTCTTTTTATTCTAACTAACTAGCAAGTAAGTCCTTGCTGATTTTACAGCATACCACTTAGCCAAAGGTTTGTTCTACATTTTGTGTTAAGTATGATCCAAATTCTCTGCTTCCATGCTAGTAGCTTCCTCAGTTTTTTTTTTTTTTTTTTTTTTACCTAATTAGAAATAGCATGGGGCTTCCCAAGTGGTGCTGTTGGTAAACAATCTGCCTACCAATGCGGGAGATGCAAGAGACATGGGTTCAGTCTCTGGGCTGACTTCTGGGAAGATCCCCTGGAGTAGGAAATGGCACCCTACTGTAGTATTCTTGCTTGGAAATTTCCATGGACAGAGGTGTTACAGTCCATGGGACTGCAAAGAGTTGAACAAGACCAAGTATGCACATACACACAGAAGTAACAGGAAAACCAGCTAATTCTTAAATGAAAACTATGCTTTCTCAGTTTGGAAAGTAAACATTTCCCTTCTATACATTTAAAGCCTTAGATAAATTTCTTCCCATTTGAAATGAAGGTGAAATAAAATTTTAAACATCACATTTACCATCTCCTCTCTCCTGAATGCATTCTTCTATTGATATTTTAAGACCTTCGGTTCAGTTCAGTTCAGTCGCTCAGTCATGTCCGACTCTTTGCGACCCCACGGATTGCAGCATGCCAGGCCTCCCTGTCCATCACCAACTCCCGGAGTTCACTCAAACTCACGTCCATTGAGTTGGTGATGCCATCCAGCCATCTCATTCTCTGTCATCCCCTTTTCCTCCTGCCTAAATAGTAATTTTAGCCAATCTGAATCTCTAGTCTTCTTAATAGGCTGAAATTGATAAGCTAGAAGTTTGAAATCAAATTCTCAAATTATCTAATTCATTTTATATAATGAAACAATGAAGAAATACATAATTGTATAAGACAAAAATCCTTGACATCACATTATTTTTAACAAATTAAAATTCAAATATACTTTTATCACAATAGTTATAAAATAATGAATAATATAATGAATGAGTACTATAGTATCTATTAGACTGAACAATTGTACACCTCAAAATTTATATATTGAAATCTAATCCTGAAGGAATAATAAATGACAGAATGAATTAACCAAGATTACTTGGCAAACCATTCAACATCACAGTAATCCACGTCTATGCCCCAACAACTGATGCCAAAGAAGCTGAAGCTGACTGGTTCTATGAATACCTACAACACTTTTTAGAACTAACACCAAAGAAAAGATGTCTTTTTTATCATAAGGGATTTGAGTGCAAAAGCAGGAAGTCAAGAGATACCCAGAATAACAGGCAAGTTTTGCCTTACAGTACAAAATGAAGCAGGAAAAAGGATAACAGTTTTATCAAAAGAACATGCTGATCATAGCAAACAGTCTTTTCCAACAACCCAAGGGATAACTCTACACATGGACATCACCAGATGGCCAATACGGAAATCAGATATGTTCTTTGCAGCTGAAGATAGAGAAGCTCTATAAAGTCAGCAAAAATAACACCTGGAGCTGACTGTGGCTCAGATCATGAGCTCCTTATAGCAAAATTCAGAATTAAGTTGAGGAAAGTAGGGAAAACCAGTAGGCCATTTAGATATGACCTAAATCAGATCCTTTATGATTCTACAGCAGAGGTGACAAATAGATTCAAATGATTAGACCTGGTAGAGAGAATGTCTGAAGAACTGCAAATGAAGGTTTGTAACATTGTACAGTAGGCAGTGATCAAAACCATCCCAAAGAAAAGGAAATGCAAGAAGTGAAATGGTTGTCTAAGGAGGCTTTACAAATAGTTGAGGAAAAAAAGAAAAATAAAAGTCAAGGGAGAAAAAGAAAAATACACCCAACTGAATGCAGAGTTCCAGAAAATAGCAAGGAGAGATAGCAAGGCCTTCTTAAGTGAACAATACAAAGAAATAGAAGAAAACAATAGAATGGGAAAGTCTAGAGATCTCTTCAGGAAAATTGGAGACATCAAGTGAATATTTCATGTAAGGATGGGCATAAAGGACAGAAACAGTAACGACCTAACAGAAGAAGAAGATATTAAGAAGAGGTGGCAAGAATACACAGAAGAACTATACAGGAAAGATCTTAATGACCTAGATAACCATGACGGTGTGATCACTCATCTAAAGCCAGACATCCTGGAGGGAGAAGTAAAGTAGGCCTTAGGAAGCATTACTAGGAACAAAGCTAGTGAAGGTGATGGAATCTCAGCTGAGCTATTTAAAATCCCAAAAGATGATACTGTTAAAATGCTGCACTTCATATGTCAGCAAATTTGGAAAACTCAGCAGTAGCCACAGAGCTGGAAAAGGTCAGTTTTAATTCCAATCCCAAAGAAGGGCAATGCAAAAGAATGTTCAAACTATCATACAATTGTGCTCATTTCACATGCTAGCAAAGTCATGCTCAAAATCCTTCAAGCTAGGCTTTAGCAGTATGTGAACTGAGAAATTCCAGATGTACAACTGGATTTAGAAACGGTAGAGGAATCAGAGATTGAATTGCCAATATTTGTTGGATCATGGAGAAAGCAATGGAATTCCAGAAAAATATCTGCTTCGTTGATTACACTAACACCTTTGACAGTGTGAATCCAAACAAACTGGAAAATTCTTAAAGAGAGATGGGAATGCCAGACTACCTTACCTGTCTCCTGAGAAACCTGCATGCGGGTCAAGAAGCAGCAGTTAGAACTGGACATGGAACAACTCACTGGCTCAAAATTAGGAAAGGTGTATGATAAGGCTGTATATTGTTACCCTGTTTATTTAACTTATATGCAGAGTATATCATGCAAAATGCCAGGCTGGATGAATCACAAGCTATAATCAAGATTGCTGGGTGAAATATCAATAACCCCAGATATACAGATGATACTACTCTAACGGCAGAAAGTGAAAAGGAACTAAAGAGCCTCTTGATGAGGGTGAAAGACAACAGTGAAAAAGCTGACTTGAAACTCAACACTAAAAATCTAAGATTATGTCATCTGGTCCCATCACTTCATGGCAAATAGAAGAGTGGAAGCAGTGACAGATTTTACTTTCTTGGTCTTCAAAATCTTTGCAGATGGTTACTGCAGCCGTGAAATTAAAGGATGCTTGCTACTCGCAAGTAAAGCTATGACAAACCTAGACAGAGTATTAAAAAGCAGAGAGCTTGTTTTGCCAACAAAGGTCCATATAGTTAAAGCTATGGTTTTTACAGTAGTCATATATAGATATGAGAGTTGCAACATAAAGGAAGCTGAGTGCCGAAGAATTGAAGCTTTCAAATTGTGGTGCTGAAGAAGACTTTTGAGAGTCGCTGGAACTGCAAGGAGATCAAACCAGTCAGTTGTAAAGGAAATCAACACTGAATATTCATTGGAAGGACTGATGCTGAAGCTGAAGCTCCAATATTTTGGCTACCTGAATGGAAGAACCAACTCATTGTTAAAAAAAAAAAAAAAAAAACCTGATGTTGGGAAGCATTGAGAGGAGGAAATGGTTAGATAGCATCACCAACTCAAAGGACATGAGTTTGAGCAAACTCTGCGAGGTAGTGAAGGATGGTGAAGCCTGGTGTGCTGCAGTTCGTGGAGGAGCAGAGTCGGCCATGACTTACCAACTGAACGACAATCCTGGAGTTGAAGGTATTAATACTTGGATGTAGGATCTTTGGAAGATGCTTAGTTCATAAAAGTGAAGCACTCATGAATGGGATTAGTGACCTTATAAAAGACATTCCAGAGAGCTCCTCTGCTCCTTCCACTTTTTGAAGACAAGAATATGGACGTCGATGAACCAGAAAACAGGTCTTCACCAGACACTGAATCTACCGAAGCCTTGATCTTGGACTTTCCAGCCTCCAGAACTGTGAAAAATGAATGTTTGTTGTTTAAGATATTCAGTATATGGTATTTTGGTTTCAGCAGCCCCAACTACTCAAACAAAAATTTAAGGCTAAGAAGTTAAGGCTTATTCTTTAATGTTGCCCCCATGCGAAAAAAAATTTCCCAAGAAGGGGGAAAGAGGTTGGGATACATTGGGCGACTAGAATTAATATACCAGCACTGCCATGTGTAAAACAGATAGCTAGTGGGAACCTGTTGTACAGGGCAGTGAGCTCAGCTTGGTGCTCTGTGGCAACCTAAACGGGTGTGATGGGGATGGTGGGAGGGAGGTCCAAGGGAAAGGGGATATATGTCTATACGTAACTGATTTCACTTTGTTGCACAGCAGAAACCAACACAACATTTTAAAGCAATTATGCCCCAAGTTTTAAAAAAATCCCCCAAAAAACCTGCTCTGGAAAATTTGGTAATCTACAGAAGTATTTTCTTCCTAACATAGTTATGTTTATTTTAATTTTCTGTAATTTTGTTTCATCATAGAGACCATGAAGTTCTAAAATTCTTAGGGAGTTTGCAATTCTTACACGCACCTTCCTTCTGTCTACCAACCCTTGCTTCCTTCAACCAAGAGCTCCGTAAATAGGCTATGATAACTAGTTTCTAACAGTAGCTATGTTTCATCATAGAGACCATGAAGTTCTAAAATTCTTAGGGAGTTTGCAATTCTTACACGCACCTTCCTTCTGTCTACCAACCCTTGCTTCCTTCAACCAAGAGCTCCGTAAATAGGCTATGATAACTAGTTTCTAACAGTAGCTCCCAACAGTTCTTCCCCTTCTTGTATGTGATGACTACTCCTGACTTCAGGTGGTATAGGATGTGTTTGCTCCCGCTTGACTCTGGATTGGCTGCAAAACTTGCTCCAGGAAGTAGAATGCAATGGAAGTGATATTTGGGACATCCAAGCTTTGGTCTTAAGAAGAGGGAAACTTCCACTTTCTGCTTTTTGGAACCCAGTCAGCAATTCACAGAGAAATAACAAGGGAAAGGGAATCAAGTTCCTTCTATTTACAGAACACCAGCGCCAACTGCCAGCCACGTGAGGTGCCATCTTGGACCTTCTAACTCAGTTCATTCCCCTCATGACTTGGGGCAGAAAAGCCATCCAGCTGAGCCCAATCAATCACAGAGTGAGAAGAGATAAGAAAGTGCTTGTCATTTTAAGCCACTTGAGTGTTAGAATTGCTATCCAACAGTAGAAAACTAAAATATAGGCTGACTGAATATAGAATTTTAAATTTATCATTAGAAAGACTTCAAATAGAAATTCTAAAAGCTCTGCTTCCTTCTCCACAAAAACATAAGTTAAACATAAGAGTTCTCTTAAGATTTTTGTTTTGAGCATGAATAAATGTGAGAATTTTTATGAACAGGCTAATATTTGTGTCATAATTATCTGTGCATTGCCAGGACTGTAAGACATAACATGAAAAAGAGAAAAAAAAAAAGTCTACAAAATAAGATTAAAATTTTGTCTGCTTGAAAGTAGTTTTAGCCTAGGAAAGTATTGATACATAAATATTTATATGTGTTAAGTAACAAAATACATTCAAGGCTTTGGTTTCTTTTCTATTATAATTTCCATGCTTATCAGTAAAATGAATCA
>SJYT01030790.1:223087-238680 GCA_006410635.1 Cephalophus harveyi
GAAGAATTGATGCTTTTGAACTGTGGTGTTGGAGAAGACTCTTGAGAGTCCCTTGGACTGCAAGGAGATCCAACCAGTCCATTCTGAAGGAGATCAACCCTGGGATTTCTTTGGAAGAAATGGTGCTAAAGCTGAAACTCCAGTACTTTGGCCACCTCATGCGAAGAGTTGACTCATTGGAAAAGACTTTGATGCTGGGAGGGATTGGGGGCAGGAGGAGAAGGGGACGACAGAGGATGAGATGGCTGGATGGCATCACTGTCTCAATGGACGTGAGTCTGAATGAACTCTGAGAGATGGTGATGAACAGGGAGGCCTGGCGTGCTGTAATTCATGGGGTCGCAAAGAGTCGAACACGACTGAGCGACTGAACTGACTGATGTTAAAAATATTTTTCTAAATTAAATATTTAAATAATACTTCATATTTAAAGTCATCTCAATCACATTTGGGTTTCCTTGGTGTTTCAGATGGAAAAACCCAGGTTCAATCTCTGGGTCAGGAAGATCCCCTAGAGAAGGGAATGCCACCTCACTCCAGTACTCTTGCCTGGAGAATCCCATGGATAGAGGAGCCTGGTGGGCTACAGTTCATGGGGTCACAAAGAGTTGAATCCCACTGAGCAACTAACACTTACACGTTCAATTTCATTTTCATCGTCAATTTTGACTTTTCCTATGAAAGTATCAAGTATTTGGTTAAGCCAGCCTCAGGATATATGGTTTATTTAATGTGTTTCCACTTGACATGGCTCTGCATCAAGACATTGAAGATGGTTTCAGTTAAAATTTTCTTCTATCTTTCATAAAACATTTATTAACCATCTACTATGGATTGAGCACTAGATAAGCATTGTACGGGACATTTAAGCTAGGTTTTTAAGATACAGTGCATTTTCTAGGAGGTAATTGTGAGACAGATCATTCTGAAGAGAAGGGACACAATATGCACAAAATACATGTCATGAAAGGAGGTTACAAGTTCAAAGAACAACGCATTTCATAAAACTGCATGAAGTAAAATCATAAGTGAGAAAATCACTAAGATAGCTTAAGGTCATACTGTTCAGTATTGACAATATTTGGACTACCTTGTTTCTCTGTTAATTCATTCATTCAATAAATAGTTATTGTGTGTTCATCTCAATTTTGGCTTCCAAAAATAGACCTGGAGACAACACTTTGGGTAAAAGCAAATATATTTGGGACATGATCCCAGGGGACACTGTGAATGAATGGGAAAGCAGACAGAGAAGGGAAGGAAGCCAGAAAGCATGTGATGACAATTTTTAACACCTGGAGCTCAGTTTCTCTTAGGAATCTTCTGACACTTTGTGGACCTCACCTCAAAACTGTCTCATAGAGGGTCAGAGAGCTGGGAACTTAACCAAATACTGAGTGAGTGGGTGAGTGAAAGTTACTCAGTCGCGTCCATAATACAAGGTGAAAGTGAAAGTTGCTCAGTCGTATCTGACTCTTTGCAACCCCTTGGACTATACAGTCTATGGAATTCTCCAGACCAGAATACTGGAGTGGGTTGACTTTCCCTTCTCCAGGGGATCTTCCCAACCCAGGGATCGAACCCAGGCCTCCCACATTGCAGGCTGATTCTTTACCAGCTGAGCGACAAAGTGAAGTCTCTCAGTCATGTCCGACTCTTTGTGACCCCATGAACTGTAGCCTACCAGGCTTCTCCATCCATGAGATTGACCAGGAAAGAATACTGGAGTGGGTTTCCATTTCCTTCTCCAGGGGATCTTCCCTGACCCAGGGATCGGACCCAGGGATCGAACCCAAGTCTTCTGCAAGGGAAGCCTGAAATAGAAATATGATTGTTATTTTCAAATTAGATATATGTGTCTATGAGCTGAAAGTGAAAGTCGCTCAGTCACATCTGACTCTTTGTGACCCCGTGGGCTATACAGTTCATGGAATTCTCCAGGCCAGAATACTGGAGTGAGTACCCTTTCCCTTCTCCAGGGGATCTTCCCAACCCAGGGATCGAACCCAGGTCTCTCACATTGCAGGCAGATTCTTTAGCAGCTGAGCCACAAGGGAAGCCCAACCAATATTGGTTTTCACTATAAACAGAAGACATAAATGAATCATGAATAATGTGGATAATGAATAAACAGGTGGGAACATTTATTCCCTGAGAGAAAGAAAACTGAAAAATAAGAGAAACAATAATAGAGTTCCAGGGAATACTGAAGTTTATGGGACATACTAGGGAGAGAGTGACAGCGAAAGGGCAGGCGTGTGCATGCAGGCTAAGTTGCCTTAGTCGTGTCGGGCTCTTAGCGACCTTATGGAGCCAGGCTCCTCTGTCCATGGGATTCTCCAGGCAAGAACACTGGAGTGGGTTACCATGCCCTCCTTCAGAGGATCTTCCGGACCCAGGGATCAACCCTGAGTCTCCTGAAGCTCCTGCATTGCAGAAGGATTCTTTACCACTGAGCTACCTGGGAAGCCAGAAAGGGTTGAAAGCGATTGTATAAACATGGAAGAACATGGAGAAAGCTGAGTTCTGGAAGTCTGGGTGAATTTTTAGATGAATTAGATCAATATCAATCAACATAAATTTAAATGTTTATGAAATGGCCACTATGGCCTAGCTTTTGTGGGGTCAGCTGTGGATATAATTAAAAATGTTACGTCCCCTCCACTACTATAGGTTTTACTGGCAAGATGCACCGGAAATATGAAGAATCACAGATGTTGGTGTAAAGTGTCTCAGAAGACTAAACAGTGAATCCAACCACAATAGGGAAAGTTACTGACCACTACACAGCCAATAGATTGAAGGGAAAAAAAGGACTGAAGGTCTGAATGTCACTATGAGATAAAATAGCAATTCAATTTTGAGTGTTAAGACGATCACAAGCAGTAACCTAACATATCCATTCATTAATGGTTCAAATAACAGAATATCTTCTATAAACCAAGAACCATATTAAGCACTGAGAAAAGACTACAGCAAAGATTGGCAACACTTACTTTCTGCCCTTGGAATGCTTTCTTGGCACTGTCAGAATTATCTTACCTCTGCCTCATGCTATCCTGTGATGTAGAAACTATTAAAACCTTGTTGTATAAACCTCGGCTAATCAGTGGAAGCAACTTGCTTAGTGTCCCTGTTGTTTGTATTTTAAAAGGTTGTTCTGACCCCAGCATCCAAGCTTCTAAACACAGGAGAGACTGCCCATTAAAAATACAAATGCACAAAATGATTTCAATCTGATATTTTTAACTTATTGTTTGGTTTGCTTCCTGGATCCCACATCTGGATAATCCTATCATCTGTCATGAAAAATTATCTCCAATTTTATCAATCACAAGTTGGCAGTTAACCATGATAAAATTATGTAAATAGCAAACATTTAGCAATCAGAGTACTAAATAAAATGTAAGGACCCAAAATAGAATTAAGAAAGTGTATTTTGACTTTCAAAGTAATGCTTTAGATTGTAGAAAATTAAGATTGTGTTTTGATATTTCAGTGATGCCTTTAAAAGAATATAGTAAGTGATATTTTGGGGAAATACACATAGTTATTTTACTATTAGTTGGACTTCATACACCAGATTTCTATTTACCTCCAGACGGCATCCTAGCTTCTTTTCTCATTCATTACCAGTTCTTTATTCAACATCCTTTTGATAAAAATGTCTCTTCTTTTAATTCATACTCAGTTACCTAGCTGCAGAAGTCAGACTGACTCATTTGTGCAATACTGCACGGCACAGTTTTGCATCTAGAAATGCTCTTACCAGCTGTGTGCCTGGGAGTTCATCTCCCCTACAATTCATGTGTTTATTTGGACTTTCTCCAAAATCCTACTACCCCCATGGCTTTATGCAGCATCCAGGGACCAGTCACAGGTCTGGGTTATTGCCTGGCACCCTGCGGCTTAGGAATGGGATACCCCATTCAAAACACTAATTTATCTTCTAGAGAATACACTTTCAGATGTGTGCCTTGAGTGTTTTTATAGCCTGCATATATTTTTAAAGTGTCTACTTTTTAAATTTTTCCATGTTAAATCAAGTCAGCCAGTTGCTTTAGAAAATTTTAAGTCCTTTGGGAGATATTTTTAAATTAAACAGTTAAAAGAATAGCCAGACCAGAACTGTAATTTACAGACCTTACCTGCATGCACAGATTATTGGGTAGCAAAAATAGTTATTCGCCTCCCTTATCAAGCAGTTCAAGGTTCCTCATGATTACTTCAATCTTAGTGATTAGAACTGATTGCAAAACAGCTAAAATTTCTCAGTCATTCTGCCTACAATAATCCTATCATCTGTCATGAAAAATTATCTCCAATTTTATCAATCACAAGTTGGCAGTTAACCATGATAAAATTATGTAAATAGCAAACATTTAGCAATCAGAGTACTAAATAAAATGTAAGGACCCAAAATAGAATTAAGAAAGTGTATTTTGACTTTCAAAGTAATGCTTTAGATTGTAGAAAATTAAGATTGTGTTTTGATATTTCAGTGATGCCTTTAAAAGAATATAGTAAGTGATATTTTGGGGAAATACACATAGTTATTTTACTATTAGTTGGACTTCATACACCAGATTTCTATTTACCTCCAGACGGCATCCTAGCTTCTTTTCTCATTCATTACCAGTTCTTTATTCAACATCCTTTTGATAAAAATGTCTCTTCTTTTAATTCATACTCAGTTACCTAGCTGCAGAAGTCAGACTGACTCATTTGTGCAATACTGCACGGCACAGTTTTGCATCTAGAAATGCTCTTACCAGCTGTGTGCCTGGGAGTTCATCTCCCCTACAATTCATGTGTTTATTTGGACTTTCTCCAAAATCCTACTACCCCCATGGCTTTATGCAGCATCCAGGGACCAGTCACAGGTCTGGGTTATTGCCTGGCACCCTGCGGCTTAGGAATGGGATACCCCATTCAAAACACTAATTTATCTTCTAGAGAATACACTTTCAGATGTGTGCCTTGAGTGTTTTTATAGCCTGCATATATTTTTAAAGTGTCTACTTTTTAAATTTTTCCATGTTAAATCAAGTCAGCCAGTTGCTTTAGAAAATTTTAAGTCCTTTGGGAGATATTTTTAAATTAAACAGTTAAAAGAATAGCCAGACCAGAACTGTAATTTACAGACCTTACCTGCATGCACAGATTATTGGGTAGCAAAAATAGTTATTCGCCTCCCTTATCAAGCAGTTCAAGGTTCCTCATGATTACTTCAATCTTAGTGATTAGAACTGATTGCAAAACAGCTAAAATTTCTCAGTCATTCTGCCTACAACTTGGCCTACGAGTTGTTATTGCAGTTATAAATACCATAGGTCCAAGCAGTTTCACAAATAATCAACTGTTTCTTCAGTAGTTAATATTTGCAATGGTCAGAGAATGAGAACATAGGGGGTCTGACTGTCCACAGTATACAGAACACCAGAGGAGACACTGCTATGCAAATATTTGAAAGATGAGTGAGAAAAATATAAAAACAGCAAGACCCCCATCCTTACGGTTTCATCCCATTGACAACTGGCTGATTCAGGACATTTTCTCGAATGATCTAGAAACTATTTATCTATCTTTTTTGACACTATATGCCATGATTCAAAAGTTTCACCCAGGTGCTGGAGTCACTGAGGCTACAGTAAAGGAGTAGAATAAATTAAACAAAAGCAATTTTCAAAAATCCAGGTGTTTATATTATTCATGCCATTTCCTCAATCTCCAACACAAAAGCTAGTATGTGAAGTATTACGGATACCACTTCCATACATACTATCTCCCATCTCTTCTTTCCTATTAAGACAAGAGATTCATCCTGACAAGGTGGGAGATACTACTGCCCAGGTACTGCCCTTTCATTTCCATTTAGCTAATGCTGTATCTGAGCTCTTAGATCCACAGGATACCGAGAATCTGCACATTATGACTGTGTCTTAACAATTTTCTGCCAGCTGGACCTGCCAATGACTGAGAGAGGAGTATTGGAATCTTCATGTCAGAGGGCATATATGTTGAGGATTGTTTTGTCTTCTTGAAGAATTGTGCCCATTATCATTGCATAATGTCCCTCTTTATTCCTGATGATTTTCTTTGCTCTGAGTTGCTTTTGTGTCTGAAATTAAGTTACTCTCTGCTCAGCCACTTCAGTCATATCCTGCTCTTCGCAACCCTAATGATTGTAGCCCAACAGGCTCCTCTCTGCACGGCATTCTCCAGGCAAGAATACTGTAGTGGGTTGCCCTGCCTTTCTCCAGGGGGTCTTCCCAATCCAGGGATCGAACCCACATTTCCTGTGTCTCCTGTATTGCAGGCGGATTCTTTACCCATTAAGCCACTTGGGTAGCTTTGTTTTTATTGGTGTTAGTATGGTATCACTTTTTCCACTAAATATGGGTTTCCTGTAGACAACATATAGTTAGGTCATATTTTTCATCCACTCTGACAGGTTCTGATTTAGTTGAAATAATTTGACCTTCACATTGAAAGTGATTATTTGTATAGTTGGATTAACAACAACCATTATTCTCATTGCTTTGTATTCATTGCACTTATTCTTTTTTCTTTTTTAAACTTTTACCTTCTTTTGCTTTCCTCTCTGATTTTGATTGAGCATTTTATATGATTCCATTTATTTTTCTCTTAGCATATTAACTTTTTAGTTTTATTAGTGATCACCTGGAGCTTGCAGTATACATTTACAACTAATCTAAGTTTTCTTAGAGATACCGCTTCATGGGTATTCCACATACCTTGTGAGTGTAGTCTTAATTCCTCCCTCCCATTTTTTGTAGGAAGGGAAATTTCCCACATAAACCCCTACTAGCTTTCCTGGATTACCAAAGGGATGAGATGAAGCTGAAAATATTGAAAAAGTGGGGGTTAAAACTCAGGGGTACAAACACTAAAAGCCCGAGATCTAATTTTTCCCTAGTGGCTCACATGGTAAAAAATGTGCCTGCAATGCAGGAGACCCAGGTTCCATCCCTGGGTCAGGAAGATCTTCTAGAGAAGGGAATGGCTACCCACTCCAGTACTCTTGCTTAGAGAATTCCATGGACTGAGGAGCCTGGCAGGACTATATAGAGGAGCAGGACTATAGTCCATGGGGTAACAAAGAGTTGGACACAACTGAATGACTAACACTACACAAACCTATTGAAAGACTGAGATCCAATCCCCCCCTACGCTTTGTAACATCACATAAGCCGGGCTCCTGAATAGCAACAAGGGATCATAGCCAAACGAACTGAGAGGCTCAGATTTTGTTTAAGAATACGAAATCTAAAAATAAACCCAAAGACAATAGGGGAGATGAAAACAAGGACTTTAGAGGAACTAGTCTCTGACATATACAGCTACAGTAAATGGTATATGCAGTCTGACTCCTAGTCAGACAAACAGGAAGCCTCACTTTAAAAGCCTAGATATTTCAGTTCCTATTAGTCAATGAAATATGTCTGTTTCCAACAACAACAAATGACAAGGCTTCCTAAAAGGTAAGAAAAGGGAACTCTAAAGAGACAAAGCAAACATGAGAACCAGACTCAGACAAGATGAGTAGTTTATAATCACCAGGCCAAGACTTTAGAACTATCATTAATATGCTAAGAGCAATAATGGAAAAAATATACAATGGGTAAGAACCAATAGACAATATAAGCATAAAGATGGAAATTCTAACAAAGAATCAAAAGGAAAAATTAGAAATCAAAAACATGGTAGGAGACATGAAGCATACTTTTGACGGACTCCTCGGTATACTCAACACAGCTGAGAAAAGAAACAATGAGCTGGAAGTTAATGTCACTAGAAATTGACAAAACTGAAATGCAAAAGAAAGACAAATGACAAAAATAAACAAATAAATAAAACATTATATGCAAGAAGTATGGGACAATTCCAAAAAGTACAACATACATGTAATGGGAATATCAAGAGTAGACACACAAGAGAAAGGACCAGAAAATATACTTAAAATGACAAGGACTCTGATGTAGGTTTTATCTGTGTTCCTCTTTAGATAAGCTGTTTCTATCCTCTGGACTTTCTGAATAAATCCTCTTTGTTTGAACGTGATATGCCTAAATTTCGATTTCTGGCATTTAACTTATTGAGTATTCTCTTAGCCTCTTGATTGGTGGTTTGGTTGCTGTCATTAATTTCAGCAGCCATTGTTTCATGATGACAGTAGGTAAACTACCCATATAAAATGCACACCAGCTCTCTATTTCAAAAACTGCTATATCGCTCAAATAAATTAATATTTTCATTCAGGGAAAGTTCATCAGAGTTAGCAAAACACAGTTTTACTTTGTAATTTAAATGAGAGGTTATCCCTAATCATAAATTTTATTTTTATTTCTATTTCAGGTTTCTAATACCTACACAAATGAAATCCCTTACTATTATACAGTGGAAGTGACAAATAGATACAATGGATTAGATGTGATAGACAGAGTGCCTAAAGAACTATGGATGGAGGTTCATGACATTGTACAGGAGGCAGTGATCAAGACCATCCCCAAGAAAAAGAAATGATAAAAGGTAAAATCCTGCCTGAGGAGGCCTTACAAATAGCTGAGAATAGAAGAGAAGCTAAAGACAAAGGAGAAAAGGAAAGATATACCCATTGAATGAAGAGTTCCAAAGTGTAGCAAGGAGATAAAAGAAAACCTTCTTCAGTGATGAATGAAAAGAAAAGAAAAAAATAATAGAATGGGAAAGACTAGAGATCTCTTCAAGAAAATTAGAGATACCAAGGGAATATTTCATACAAAGATGGGCACAATAATGGACAGAAATGATATGGACCTAACAGAAGAAGATATTAAAGAGATATGGCAGGAATACACAGAAGAACTATACAAAAAACATCTTCATGACCCAGATAACCACAGTGGTGTGATCGCACGCCTAGAGCCAGACATCCTGGAATGCCAAATAAAGTGGGCCATAGGAAACATCACTACGAACAAAGCTAGTGGAGGTGATAGAATTCCAGCTGAGCTATCTCAGCTCCTAAAAGATGATGTTAAGAATGTGCTGCACTCAATATACCAGCAAATTTGGAAAACTCAGCAGTGGCCACAGGACTGGAAAAAGTCAGTTTTTATTCTAATCCCAAAGACACACAATACCAAAGAATGTTCAAACTACTGCACAACTGCACTCATCTCACATGCTAGTAAAGTAATGCTCAAAATTCTCCAAGCCAGGCTTCAGCAATATGTGAACCGTGACTTCCAGATGTTCAAGCTAGTTTTAGAAAAGGCAGAGGAACCAGAGATCAAATTGCCAACACCCGTTGGATCATCAAAGAGCAAGAGAGTTCCAGAAAAATGTCTACTTCTGCTTTATTGACTACGCCAAAGCCTTGGACTATGTGGATCACAACAAACTGTAGAAAATTGTTAAAGAGATGGGAATACCAGACCGCCTGACCTGCCTCCTGAGAAATCTGTATGCAGGTCAGGAAGCAACAGTTAGAACTGGACATGGAACACACTGGTTCCATATCAGGAAAACAGTACATCAAGGCTGTATATTGTCATCCTGCTTGTTTAGATGCAGAGTACATCATGCCATGAAAAGACCCTGATGCTGGGAAAGATTGAAGGTAGGAGGAGAAGGGGACGACAGAGGATGAGATGGTTAGATGGCATCACTGACTCGATGGACATGAGTTTGAGTAAGCTCCAGGAGTTAGTGATAGACAGGGAGGCCTGAACTGCTGCAATCCATGGTGTCACAGTCAGACACAACTGAGTGACTGAACTGACTGAATACCTAACAAACAACTTTTTATCATAATGATGCCAAATCTTACCGATCTTAATTTTCATATGATGGGAATTGAGAAGGAAGGGATTGAGTGTTAACAGGTGACCTGGCATGTAATTTTCCATCATTGGCTCCTAATTTGGATACTATTGCTGCCCATGAGAAATAATTCCAAACAATGAAAAAGAATAAAAAAGTATCCTCTTTTAGAGCATCACCCCAACTTTCACAACTATTTGTAACAGTAAAAATAATTTGTTTTATTTTGTTCTAATTATTTGTAGTCTCCATTATAATCAAATTCTGTCAGTGGTGAACATGAAATAACCAGTCATAGAGAGATATCTAAATATCCAGAACTGAAGCAAGGCTACTCCTTGTCATTTGAACTACAGGACAGAAAAATAGCAAATGTAGTTACCACAAATTGTTAAAATTGTTGAAATGTTAGTCATTCTGTGGCAGCAGGAACTTTCTTTTAATCTAGGCATGGCAAAAATTTTGTGAATTCTGTTATTTCAGTGGATAACCTTTTCTTACTGTTCATGGGGTTCTCAAGGCAAGAATACTGAAGTGATTTCCCATTCTGTATGCAGGTCAGGAAGCAACAGTTAGAACTGGACAGGGAACAAGAGACTGCTTCCAAATCGGTAAAGGAGCAAGTCAAGGCTGCATATTGTCACCCTGCTTATTTAAGTTATATGCAGAGTACATCATGAGAAACATTGGACTGGATGAAGCACAAGCTGGAATCAAGATTGCCAGGAGAAACATCAATAACTTCAGATACGCAGATGATATCACCCTTACAGCAGAAAGTGAAGAAGAACTAAAGAGTCTCTTGACAAAAGTAAAAGTGAAGAGTGAAAAAGTTGGCTTAAAGCTCAACATTCAGAAAACTAAGATCATGGCATCTGGTCCCATCACTTCATGGCAAATGAATGGGGAAACAATGGAAACAGTGAGAGACTTTATTTTGGGAGGCTCCAAAATCAGATGGTGACTGCATCCATGAAATTAAAAGGTGCTTGCTCCTTGGAAGAAAAGTTATATACAATCTAGAAAGCATATTAGTAAGCAGAAACATTACTTTGCCAACGAAGGTCCATTTAGTCAAATCAATGGTTTTTCCAGTAGTCGTATATGGATGTGAAGTTGGACTATAAAGAAAGCTGAGCACTGAATAATTGATGTTTTTGAACTGTGGTGTTGCAGAAGACTCTTGAGAGTCCCTTGGACTGCAAGGAGATCCAACCAGTCCATCCTAAAGGAAATTAGTCCTGAATATTCATGCTGAAGCTGAAACTCTGATACTTTGGCCACCTGATGCGAAGAACTGACTCACTGGAAAACACGTTGATGCAGGGAAAGATTGAAGGCAAGAGGAGAAGGGGAAGACAGAGGATGAGATGGTTGGATGGCATCCCTGACATGATGGACATGAATTTGAGCAAGCTCTGGGAGTTGGTGATAGACAGGGAGGCCTGGTGTGCTACAGTCCATGGGGTCACAAAAAGTCAGACACAACTGAGAGACTGAACTGAACTGAACTGAAGTGGATAGCACAATTCATCAGAGCTAGTTCAATGAATAGCTTTAAAGTTGGTTATCTTTAGAGGGCTTCCCTGGTGGCTCAGAGGTAAAGAAATAGACTGCAATGCAGGAGACTCAGGTTCAATCCTTGGATCAGGAAGATTCCCTGGAGAAGAAAAGGGCAATCCACTCCAATATTCTTGATGGGAAATTTCACAGACTGAGGAGCCTAGTGGGTTACAGTCCATGGGGCCACAAAAACTGGACATGGCTTAGCAACTACTGCTGCTGCTGCTAAATCGCTTCAGTCGTGTCTGACTCTGTGTGACCCCATAGATGGCAGCCAACCAGGCTCCACCATCCCTGGGATTCTCCAGGCAAGAACACTGGTGTGGGTTGCCATTTCCTTCTCCAATGTATGAAAGTGAAAAGTGAAAGGGAAATCACTCAGTCTTGTCCGACTCTTCGCAACCCCATGGACTGCAGCCCACCAGGTTCCTCCGTCCATGGGACTTTCCAGGCAAGAGTACTGGAGTGGGGTACCATTGCCTTCTCCAGACTTAGCAAACTAAAAAACAACAAAAAGCTTATCTAGACAGTAACTAGAAATAATGTAATCTAATGTGGAAGAATGCAATATCCCCAAAGAATGCCATAGTATTTTCTTTTTCAAGTTATAATATGTATACCTAATTGATAAGCGATTCATTAGAATTTTTAATAGACAATAAAATAATTAGTGAATGCTGCAGAAGTTTCAGTCACACATTTATACAATATCAGTATATCAAGGCTTAATGGTACTCCATGAGTTGAATATCAAATAGCTATTTTTGAATGGTATAATCATGTTTTTATAAGATAGATTCTGTTGACACTAATCAATTGTGTGCCTGCTAGTTGGATTATTTTAGGAAAGTATTAAAAGTACATATATACCCACAATTCAGGGAAATGAAGTGTGGTTAATATGAAAGGTCTGGAAAACCTCAAAAAAAAAAGCTCTTGCAAGATTAAGCTAAAATTCTGGGCATTGCTCCATTTATGACTCCTCTAAGGTTCAACTCTAAAATTGGTTTACAGTGGTATAAAGTAGAAAATGTTTTTGTTCACTTTTTTCCTACAATATTTGCTATATGACTTACTATATTCTGTGGCAATACACACACACACACACACACACACACACATACACATATACACCCTAAATTGTCACAACTATGTTGTTTTTAAAATTGAGACATAATTGATATATAACACGGTATACAACATAATGATTTGATATTTGTATATATTTCAAATGGTTACTATAATAAGTATAGTTAACATCCATTACCACACATACTTATAATTATTTTTCTTGTGATAAGAACCTCTAAAATTTACTTTCTTAGCAGATTTCAAATATCAAATCCAGTGTTATTAATTATAGCCACCATGCTGTGTGGCTTTATATTTTAAACAACATGCCATTAATCAATACAGTTTACCTAATTTACTTGAAACATAAATGGAAGTAGCTTACTAACTAACAAATATGGATATATCTAATCTTCCTGCTCCCATATGTGGACAAATCCAAAGCTATCAAAATTTGACTTTAATTATTTTTTTAATAAAATATAGACAATGAATAGTTACAGCATTTCTTTTTAATTTTAGAGTATAAGTGTTGTATGCTAAATCACTCAGTCGTGTCCAACTTTTTGCAACCCCATGGACTGTAGCCCACCAGGCTCCTCTGTCCAGGGGATTTCAAGAATACTGGAGTGGGTTGCCATTTCCTACTCCTGGGCATCTTCCCCACCCAGGGATCAAACCCACCTCTCTTGTTTCTCCTGCATTGGCAGGCAAATTCTTTACCACCTGGGAAGCATTAGACTTTGCACATGAATCAAATACAATCAAATACGGGCCATTTTAACCTTGGAATTTTAACTGTAAAATGGCTTTAATGAACCATTAAAGGGAATTTAACCACTACAGCTTAAGGAACCCGTGCCCCTAAACCAACAATGTAAACTAAGCACTTTTACTGGAAAATACCTGTGATAAGATCGTACAATAAATTTTCCCTGAATTTTATTTTCATAACCTTAACTTTTCCCTGAATTTTATTTTCATAACCTTAACCATAATCATAGCATAACTTGATTCTGTTGGGTAAATAGTATAGCAAAATCATCTGGTAACTAATACTCAGGTTTTAGAATTTTAGCCAAATACACAATTCTTAATAATTCTTAAAGAGTGACATTAGCAATAAGAGCTCTCTTACAGACCTGGTTTCTTCATCAGTAAACTAGGGTTAATAATAGAATTCAACTCATGTGGCTCTCGTAAGGGCTATTTATATATAAAGGTGACAATATACAGCCTTGACGCACTCCTTTTCCTATTTGGAACCAGTCTGTTGTTCCATGTCCAGTCCTAACTGTTGCTTCCTGACCTGCATACAGATTTCTCAAGAGGCAGGTTAGGTGGTCTGGTATTCCCATCTCTTTCAGAATTTTCCACAGTTTATTGTGATCCACACAGTCAAAGGCTTTGGCATAGTCGATAAAGCAGAAGTAGATGTTTTTCTGGAACTCTCTTGCTTTTTCCATGATCCAGCGGATGTTGGCAATTTGATCTCTGGTTCCTCTGCCTTTTCTAAAGCCAGCTTGAACATCAGGGAGTTCACGGTTCACGTATTGCTGAAGCCTGGCTTGGAGGATTTTGAGCATTACTTTACTAGCATGTGAGATGAGTGCAATTGTGCGGTAATTGGAGCATTCTTTTGCATTGCCTTTCTTTGGAATTGGAATGAAAACGGACCTTTTCCAGTCCTGTGGCCACTGCTGAGTTTTCCAAATTTGCTGGCAGATTGAGTGCAGCACTTTCACAGCATCATCTTTCAGGATTTGAAACAGCTCAACTGGAATTCCATCACCTCCACTAGCTTTGTTTTTAGTGATGCTTTCTAAAGCCCACTTGACTTCACATTCCAAGATGTCTGGCTCTAGATTAGTGATCACATCATCATGATTATCTGGTAGTGCCTATAAAGTACTAGCACGGTGACTGGTACTGAGCTATTATTGCCTATTATTTGCTTTTGACTGGAGGAGGACATGGCAACCCACTCTAGTATTCTCACTTGGAAAATTGGACAGAGGAGCCTGTGGGCTGCTGTCCATGGGGTCACCAAGAGTCATACCTGACAGAGCAGCTAAGCACCCATACTCTTGACACTGTTATCCATAAACAGTAAAGAGCTGAGCAAGTAAAGTGAGGTAATATTGAAGGAAAATGCACAATAGTCTTTTTTAGCAAACATGGTCAGTCTTATACAAGGATGAGTTAAAGCAGCAACTCCACAAGTAGATTTCAGCTCAGTCTCTCAGTTGTGTCTGACTCTTTGCAACCCCATGGACTGCAACACGCCAGGCTTTCCTGTCCATCACCAACTCCCTGAGCTTGCTCAAACTCATGTCCATTGAGTCAGTGATGCCATCCAACAATTTCATCCTCGGTCGTCCCCTTCTCCTCCTGCCGTCAATCTCTCCCAGCATCAGGGTCTTTTCAAATGAGTCAGTTCTTCACATCAGATGGCCAAAGTACTAGAGTTTCAGCTTCAGCATCAGTCTTTCCAATGAATATTCAGGAATGATTTCCTTTAGGATGGACTGGTTGGATTTCCTTGCAGTCCAAGGAAATCTCTCAAGACTCTTCTCCAACAGCACAGTTCAAAAACATAAATTCTTCAGTGCTCAGCTATTTCACCTGTCACATCCATATATGACTACTGGAAAAAACCATTGCTTTCACTAGAGGGAACTTTGTTGCAAAGTAATGTCTTTGCTTTTTAATATGCAGTCCAGGTTGGTCATAGCTTTTCTTCCAAGAAGCAAGTGTCTTAATTTCCTGGCTGCAGTCACCATCTGCTTTGATTTTGGAGCCCCCCAAAATAAAGTCTCACTGTTTCCATTGTTTCCCCATCTATTTGCCATGAAGTGATGGGACCGGATGCCAAGAACTTGCCTGAAATGTAATTTATTATGCCCACATGTGGATTCCTGACTTCATGGTGGTACCAGTCAGACGACTGAATTCACATCCTGGGTCCAAGAGAGGAAGAATGCATTGTAACTATGAACTCTTACGCTTAGCCTCTTAGGCAGGCTCATTGCATCTCTTTGTCTTCCCATACAGTGGAAATGCAGTCACTTCTATGTTTCAACATGCTTTCTCCTGAGGCTACCCTTCATTATTCCTGGCAGGAACACTGT
>SJYT01030790.1:238797-252921 GCA_006410635.1 Cephalophus harveyi
TGGCAGGAACCATGTGGCCTAAATGTGCTCTGGCAGTATGCTTAGAGGAGAGATGTAAATCTCCACTGCTAAGTTTGGGAAAGGCTACTTAGAGAAGGGGCACACATCACACCTAGAACAACAGTAGGAATTCAAAAGCTAATAGGTGGGAAGAGAAGGCTTCATGTAGGGGTATTATTGTGAATAATGGAATGAAGGCTGAATGTGTGCAGAAGGTGGAAACAGCTTCAATGCAGTTGAAAACTGAAAATGATGACTGCTGCTGCTGCTGATGCTGCTAAGTCACTTCAGTCGTGTCCGACTCTGTGTAACCCCATAGATGGCAGCCCATCTGGCTCCCCCGTCCCTGGGATTCTCCAGGCAAGAACACTGGAGTGGGTTGCCATTTCCTTCTCCAATGAATGAAAGTGAAAAGTGAAAGGGAAGTCATTCAGTCATGTCCAACTGCTAGTGACTTCATGGACTGCAGCCTACCAGGCTCCTCCGTCCATGGGATTTTCCAGGCAAGAGTACTGGAGTGGGTTGCCATTGCCTTCTCCAAATGATGACTGAGTGGAGTAATAAAGTCTAGAAAAGTAATTTCAAGGATATTTGAGCAATATACTAAGATTGTTCCAGGCTGCCTGGAGTGATATCCATCAGCAAAGGTAAGTGATCACATTTCCCTTGGATACTAGGGGGCCCTCAGTCACCTTTTCCACCAAAACTTACTCTACAAAAAAAAAATAAACACTGGTAAATTTCTACCCCAGAGTGAATGAATTCAATATACTACTCTAATTGGGGAACAAAAGCTTCGTTTGCCTGTTAAGATTAAACAGAGAATTTTTGTTCAACCAAATACCTTCACAAATTAATAGCCAATATTTGTGAGATTTGTATGCAATTTGTGAATTATCTTGTAAGAAGAGTTTTTACACATATTATTTTATTTTATCCTTTCGGTAACCCCGTGAAGTGTTCATTCTATCTAGAGTTGAATCAACTGAAGTTTAGAGAGGTAATGTAACATTCCCAAAGTTATCAGCTAATATTGGCAAAATTATAGTTGGATCGCTGGCTTATCAGAGGCCAGAGCCCATTGACCCATTATGTTTATTACCTGAAATCTGGTAAAGATTTTTCATTAGTGCTTTTTTAAAAAAAAGTGTATCATAGAGTTTGATTTTAAAATTAATATCACTAAACTTTTGTTTCAGAGCCAAGAGTCTGGTAATTTTCATCAACTGACATTTGGCATCTAAAAATAAATTCATCATTATTCTCATTCTTCTATCTGTATATATACTTTATGTTCAGTATTTCGTGTCTAAGGCATAGTGTTGTATCTCTAACTTTACTTGAGTGGATTTTTCAAAATTGCCTCCAAAAAGGATTACTAAGACAAGTTTCTGGTTTATCTTGAAATCTATTTTCCACATACAGCCAATTATCATTTTAAAAGCTAAAAAAAAAAATTACTCTCTTGGAAAATCTCATTTGTTAAAATTTAGGAAACAGCAGGGGGGAGGAACTCTTATTGAAAGCACATTCCCAAGGCTTATAATATTTTCATTTGATTCTGAGTTAATTTCCATTCATTTTCATCCATTTTTTTCTCTAATATACAAGTATCAATTAGTCACGTTGAGGTATGTCCCTCTTTTAAATAGTTCATTTCATTTGTGCTGCCGCTTGTGCTGGAATATCTTAGTGTGTCATTTTGGCTGCCTTCTCAGCTTCTCTTACATCACATTCCTTTCTCATCCTTACAGCCCCTTTCTGTTTTATGTGTGCATGTACTTTGGGAGTTTCAGAGGTGGCTTATCATATCATGAAGGGTGGGAGACTGAATATAAAATGGAAAACAATTAATCATAATCAGCATTAACTGATGCCAGTACACATCCAAATAGTCTTCAATTAAGAAATAATATTTTTTCTAAAATGTGTTTATTGCTAGTATACTTTTTCATATGCCTTCAGCCTTTTTTTCTTTTGAATCTCAGTAAATGCTACTAAGCTTTACGCATCCTTCTTCAAAGAATAATTTTTAAAAAAAGCCAAAAATGTAGAAATAATGTAATCTTACAGAAAATTGAAAAACACTGCCCAAAACTCCCTTACCAACTTTATCAGGATTCCTCTACTGTAAACATTTTACTTCAGTTATTCTTTCTCTCTCTCTTTCCCTCCTCGATCTCTATTACTAGTAGTAATACTAATTGTGGTAGTAAAAGTCTTTTCTGAAAAAAACATGAGAGCAAGCCATATACATGATGCATTATCACTTCACATATATATACATCCCCAAAGCAAAAACACTCTTTTTTATCCTCATATAACCCTTCAAGCCAGAAAATCAACTGTGATACATCACCATCCAATAGATAGACTCCATTCAAAGTTCTATAACGTTCACAAAAATGTCTTATCTTTCCTTCTGTCCTGGGAACCCATCCAAGAAAATGCATATCCTGTTGATTTTGTTTCCTCCATTCTGGCAGTTTCACAGTTTTTCCCTGTTTTTCTTGTCCTTGACTGTTTGAAAGAGCACAGGCCACACATTTTATAGGATGACCTCTATTCTTTCTGAGCACCCTGACAGCTCAGTGATTCTCACCTGGGACAAATTTGCTCCCCATGGGTGAGTTGGTTTGTCTGAAGTAATTTCTGGACTATTAAAACTAGAGGACGGGGGAAGGAAATACTGACCTTTTCTGGTAGAGTCCGGGGTTCTACTAACATCTACAATGTACAGAATCTCTCTCAGTAACAAAGAATTATCTGTTTCATATGGTCAGTAGTTCAGAGGTTCAGAAAACCTGTCTAGCACACTGTTTATAGACAAATGTTCAAGGGAAGTAGAAGAAAGAAAAATTACAATACAATATCACAAGGAACATAGACGTGAAAGTTGAAATAAAATATTAGTAAATCAAATCCAAGAATAGACAAAATTGTTAAGGCTTCATGAACAAGTTGGGTTTCTCCTAGGAGAGTAAGATTGTTTAACTTTAGAAAATATACAATTTCAAAACTTATAAAGAAATATAAATATTTTTAGACAAGATTAACACCAGATTAAACCCACTTAAAGAACATAGTAATGAATTCTTAATATAACTCAGAATAAATGATCCAAAACTCAGCGCACACAGAGTCAAGAGCTGGAAAATACTGAGATATTTACATTTAGAGAGATCAGGGATGGAATGATAGGGTCTAACACATCAAATAATTTTCAAAAATAGAGAAAAGTTTATATTTGAATATGTAGTGTCTGAACATTTTCCAGAAATGATGAAAGACACTCAGATTCGAGAAGCCAAACAAATTCCAAAAAGGTTAAATGAAAAGAAATTTGCAACCAGATCTTGCAGAACACCAAATAAAAAAAAAACCTCTAACAGCATCTTGAGAGAGAGAAGAGATAATGTTTCAAGGAACAACAATTAGACCAACACCTGACTTCTCAATGACAACAACAGAAGCCAGATAGAGAAAATTATTGTCAACTAAGAATTCTTTAGTTAGCAAAACAATCTTTTAGTAGTAGGGCATTAAAAAAAAAAGACATTTTACAGTCAAACAAAAACCTGAAAATTTTATATTTCCCTGAAAAAGAAATTAAAATGCCCAAAAACATATGAAAAGAGGCTCAGACTCATTAGTAATCAGGAAAATATAACCCTAGAACAAAATGAGAGAAATACTGCATAGGCACCAGTCTGAAATAAATTTCAAAAATTGATATATCAATGAAGATATAAAATGCTTTAAAAATAGGACATTTATACACATGTGGTGAGGATTAAAAGTATGCAAACACTTTGGAAAATATTTTAGCATTATTTTATATAAGTGAAAGTGCAAATACTAAATGACCCTGCAATTCAATTCCTTATGTCGATAAATTAGAGACAATTTTCCATGTGAGCAGCAACAGATAGGTATTTTCATAGGTGTGCTATTGATAAGAGGAAAAAACTTTAAAACAGTCTTTCTGAAAATGAATAATTCAACAAGTAAGTTCTGAGATATCCCTCAGTGAAATAACAAACTGGAGAAAATGGCTTCCCCGGTGGCTCAGATAGTGAAGAATTTGTCTGCAATGCAGGACGTCTAGGTTTGATCCCTGGGTTGGGAAGATCCCCTAAGGAGGTCATGGCAACCCACTCCAGCATTCTTGCCTAGAGAATCCCCATGGATAGAGGAGACTGGCGGGCCACGATCAGTGGAGTCACAATGAGTTGGACATGACTGAGTGACTAAGCGCAGCACAGCACATAGGTACACACATGACTGAGTCTTAGAAAAAATCTTACGGAGAAAAGAAAAACATGTTCCAACAAAATACATAAGCCTGATTCCATTTAAATAAAGTTTAAAATCTTCCAAAGTTACCCAATACATTACTAGGAATACAAATATATGTGAAAAAAAAAAAAAACTATTTTTTTTTAAAGTAAAGTGACAACAAAGACAAGATCAGGATAGTACTTACCTCTCACCAGGATGAGCTAAAGAATGAGGTAAGGATGAGAACAATTAACAGCTTCAAAATGAATGGCAATAGTCCTTTTTCACAGAACTGCAGTGTGTATTTAGGTATTCATTGTACTATAATACATTATCCCAAGCACATATAGTATAAATATCATTTGTATTTATTTAACACCTAATCTATACATAAAATAGCTAGTAATTATTAAGCAATCTCTGGGCCAGGCACTGCATGTGTAGAATCCAATTTGATTTTCATAGCTCTATCATTGTTCTCCCTTCATAAAACTTTCTAGGTCAAAAGCTTTTTTCCTAATCCAGATAGACAAGAGAAATATCTTCTCAAATTTCATTAAAAAATTTTGTTCACATTACGAATCGAATTTCATTGAATAGACCGATATTGGGGAAAATGTCATTCTAACAATATTATTAATCTTTATCAGAAAAAGTCTGATTTCATCCTTCTATTCGAATAAAGGTACCAATACACATCCTCTGAAAAACTTCCCACCTTTTGGCTCTAATTCTCAAACAGATGGGTAGGAAAGGCATGGAGCCCTGCCATAGTTTTGTTACTTAAAAAAAGATACTGCAACTTAGTAAGTATTGAAACTCTCTTTGCTTTGATCTTATGGGACTTGAGAAGGACGAATTCTTTGATCTTATTAAGGAACAGAAAAATAGTCTGAATTTCCTCTTTAGTGTGGGCCCCAAAGATTTTTCAGCCTGGGGACAATGCCCCAGAGTAAGATTCAGGGTAAGTGTTATGGTTTCTACAGCCAGTTCCTCATGGCTCACCTATTCTTCAGTTTTCAGGAATTTTACAAGTCAATTATTAAACACAACTAACCTGCCTCTTGAGAAATCTGTATGCAGGTCAGGAAGCAACAGTTAGAACTGGACATGGAACAACAGACTGGTTCCAAATAGGAAAAGGAGTACATCAAGGCTGTATATTGTCACCCTGCTTATTTAACTTATATGCAGAGTACATCATGAGAAACGCTGGACTGGAAGAAACACAAGCTGGAATCAAGATTGCCTGGAGAAATATCAATAACCTTAGATATGCAGATGACACCACCCTTATGGCAGAAAGTGAAGAGGAGCTAAAAAGCCTCTTGATGAAAGTGAAAGAGGAGAGCAAAAAAGTTGGCTTAAAGCTCAACATTCAGAAAACGAAGATCATGGCATCTGGTCCCATCACTTCATGGGAAATAGATGGGGAAACAGTGGAAACAGTGTCAGACTTTATTTTTTTGGGCTCCAAAATCACTGCAGATGGTGAAGAGTCGGACACGACTGAGCGACTGAACTGAACTGAACTATAAAAAAAATTAGTTTTTTTGAAAGATGATTTTTCAAAACTATAATTTTAAATTATTTTGCTACATTTTGAAATTATCTGTGCTCTTGAGATTATCTGTGCTTATTGTATTGCATGGTAGAAATGCTTTGCAATTCTGTGTTCAGTGGCTTCATTATATTGGTAACAAATTTACGTACTCCCAAATCTCTCTGTCATTTATCCTATCTCAGTCTATTGGATCTTTCAGGTTATAAAAGGTGTACCTTGATTTTTCACAACATGACTGTCATCATATATTCCTCATATCATTTTCAGTTTGCTGTATATATTTTGATGTTGTTTTGTGAATAATGACTGTTGTTTAGTCACTAGGTTGTGTCCGACTCTTTTGTGACCCCATGGACTGGAGCCCGCCAGGCTCCTCTCTTCATGGGATTTCCCAGGCAAGAATACTAGAATGGGTTGCCATTTCCTTCTCACAGTCTCCTGCATTGGCAGGCAGATTTTTTACCACTGAGCTACCAGGGAAGCCCAAATAATGTTTAATGATGGGTAAATCTTTTTAGTTAATTGTAGTTAGCTTGAGTGGAGAAGGAAATGGCAACCCACTCCAGTATTCTTGCCTCGAGAATCCCACAGACAGAGGAGCCTGGTGGCCACAGTCCATGGGGTCACAAAGAGTCAGACACGACTGAGTGACTAAGCAGCAGCAGTTAGCTTGAAACTGCCTTATTTAATATTTTGCCTTATTTTTTATTTTCTCCAATATTAATATTTCTATGTTTAATATTTCTCTTAAATATCATGTGACAATTTTGTCTGTCACGTATAGGTAGATTTACTTTTTCTTAATATGAACTGTGTCATTAGAGAAAACTCTTCAGAGTCCCTTGGACTGCAAGGAGATCCAACCAATCCATTCTGAAGGAGATCAGTCCTGGGTGTTCTTTGTAAGAAATGATGCTAAAGCTGAAACTCCAGTACTTTGGCCACCTCATGCGAAGAGTTGACTCATTGGAAAAGACTCTGATGCTGGGAGGGATTGGGGGCAGGAGGAGAAGGGCATGACAGAGGATGAGATGGCTGGATGGCATCACCGACTCGATGGACGTGAGTTTGGGTGAACTCTGGGAGACGGTGATGGACAGGGAGGGCTGGCGTGCTGTGATTCATGGGGTCGCAAAGAGTCAGACACGACTGAGCGACTGAACTGAACTGAACTGAGTATGAGATTGTCCATTTTTTCAAAGAAAAATGTAACACTTTCACATATATTTTTATCCCTAATACATTTGATATAATTTCTACATCTGTAATTTTGCTGTAGTACATTTTCAGATGATTATTTTCAGGTTCTTTTGCTAGAATATGTCAAAGTAGGATAAGATTGCTCATTATACATTAATTATCACTGGGGACCATCAGGAAGAAAAACATGGAGGTTTTCTTAATTTGAAAACACATGTTGAAGTAGAATGACATTTTTAATTAACAGCAAAGACCAAATATCAATAATTCTCAAGAAACTCCTTTAGTCTCCACAATAATTGCTACCAAGAGAGTAACTGCTTAGGTTAGCATTATGGCTTAGGTCAATTTGGAACTCTGATGGCCATCTAAAAGCCGGCAATCTTGAAATCCAAGTGTAATTCTCTACAGGATCTCTTTCATCACTCATGCAAACCTTTCAGAGACATTGTATTGAAGATACCATTAAAACAGTAATATCCTTAATCATCTGAACTGCCATGGCACATATGTTTCAAGGATATTGTCACTCCTTTGAGCTTTCCTGTAGTTTAATATGTAATCTATATTCTGAGTCTCAAAGATATATTTTCTACCTCTAAATATGAGGTTAATCTCACTGCTCTCTGTAGATGTATTATAACTGGCAGCATGGATTGTATATTTAATCCTGTGACCCAGTAGTATTAATTAACATTACATTTTAATTCACACATCAGGAAAATACCTGTACTGTGAAAAGCTTTTTGCCTAGGGTGAAAGCGAAGTCTATCCTTCATAAACTAAATCTAGCTAAACACTGCTTCTAAGATGATTTTTCCCTTATACACTATAAATATGCTGCAAGGCATATAGTTTCTTACTGCTGCATTTCCACATAGATTCCTTTGTGATAGGAACTTCACAATTCAGTGGATTTATAACAATTAACTTGGTGTCAGAAATCCTGACATTTAGCACCCATTCTGGCATCCATCAAGGCTGGAGGAAGCACAAGCTGGAATCAAGGTTTCCAGGAGAAATATCAATAACCTCAGATATGCAGATGACACCACCCTTATGGCAGAAAGTGAAGAGGAGCTAAAAAGCCTCTTGATGAAAGTGAAAGAGGAGAGTGAAAAAGTTGGCTTAAAGCTCAACACTCAGAAAACTAAGATCATGGCATCTGGTCCCATCACTTCATAGCAAATAGATGGGGAAACAGTAGCTGACTTTATTTTGGGGGGCTCCAAAATCACTGAAGATGGTGATTGCAGCCATGAAATTAAAAGACGCTTAATCCTTGGAAGGAAAGTTATGACCAACATAGCATATTAAAAAGCAGAGACATTGCTTTGCCAACAAAGGTCCGTCTAGTCAAGGCTATGGTTTTTCCAGTGGTCATGTATGGATGTGAAAGTTGGACTATAAAGAAGGCTGCTGCTGCTGCTAAGTCACTTCAGTCGTGTCTGACTCTGTGTGACCCCATAGACGCAGCCCACCAGGCTCCCCCATCCCTGAGATTCTCCAGGCAAGAACACTGGAGTGGGTTGCCATTTCCTTTTCCAATGCATGAAAGTGAAAAGTCAAAGTGAAGTCTCTCAGTCATGTCCGACCCTCCGCAACCCCATGTACGGCAGCCTACCAGGCTTCTCCATCCATGGGATTTTCCAGGCAAGAGTACTGGAGTGGGGTGCCATTGCCTTCTCCGATAAAGAAGGCTGAGCACTGAAGAACTGATGCTTTTGAACTGTGGTTGTTGGAGAAGACTCTTAAGAGTCCCTTGGACTACAAGAAGATCCAACCAGTCCATCCTGAGGGAGATCAGTCCTGAATATTCATTGGAAGGACCGATATTGAAGCTGAAACTCCAATACTTTGGCCACCTCATGCGAAGAGCTGACTCATTTGAAAAGACCCTGATGCTGGGAAAGATTGGGGGCAGGAGGAGAAGGGGACAACAGAGGATGAGATGGTTGGATGGCATCACCGACTCAATGGATATGGGTTTGGGTGGACTCCGGGAGTTGGTGATGGACAGGGAGGCCTGGGATGCTGTGGTTCATGGGGTCACAAAGAGTCGGACATGACTGAGCGACTGAACTGAACTGAACTGGCATCAATAACCACATAACTTCAGAGAAATTACTTACAGTGCCACACCCACACTCTAAAATGGATTGACTCTTCAGTGATATTTAGGTTTCCAGGACTGGATGTACTTTTTCTGTCCAGAACCTTCTTGCATGCTTCTCTCCCTTTAGGCACAACCTCTAACGCCTTATCGGTTTGGATGACTACAGTTGTCTTGAGCCTCCAATTAAATATTTGCCTTCTTTCTCAAGCCCTTCCTTGTTTATCGAAGAAGAGTCTGACTGTGGACAAGCTGAAAATTCCCTAAGAGTAGATACTGTGGATTCTCACTTTTACATAGTTGGGATTTAGCCTAATAGAACATGGTGGACACTTAAAAGTATTTAATGACAAATCAATGAACATGTGAATATAAGCACCTTGTATTATTAGATGCTACGTGACTAGGAAATCATTTTCGTTAAATCTAGCTTTTCTATTTACAGAAGGTAGTCCAGTGGGCAACAAGGGTTCAGCTTGCATTTATCAGCGTTTGAGAGCTCCCACCTTCGTAATGCTCACACACTGGCTTTGGTTTAACCAGCTAAATGAAGTTCTCATAGCAACTCCAAAATGGGTGTGGAGGCTTCCCCACACCAACAAGCAATTCTCTGACACCAGCAGGGTGTCTAAGAATTCAACCCAATTCTAACAGTCTCTACCTGGAGATAGATTCCACAGGTAAAAGGCTCAGTCCTATAAGACCACCTTCTATTTGACACACCAGTTGAAAGCCTACATTATTACCTATGTTTCTCACCAACTGAATTCAAACTGAAAGGTCCGTTAAGTCCTTCCAAGTCAGGATGCCAGCTGTAAGTCCAGGTTGCTAACTGACTTCTGACCAACTGGCTATACATCAGAGGGTCCCAAAATAGCCTTCTTGTGTTCAATTAATTTGCTAGAACAGCTCATAGAACTCAAGAAAATCTGTTTATATTCACAAAATAACTGATTTTTTGTGAGGACATGAGCCAATAGCCAGATTAAGAGATACCTAGGGAAAGGCATCAGAGAAGGCAATGGCACCCCACTCCAGTACTCTTGCCTGGAAAATCCCATGGGTGGAGGAGCCTGGTAGGCTGCAGTCCATGGGGTCGCACAGAGTCAGACACGACTGAAGCAACTTAGCAACAGCAGCAGCAGGGAAAGGCATGGAGAAAAGTACACCACTCCCCCCAATCTCAACGTGTTCATTCGTCAACCCAGAAGCTCTCCAAACCCTGTCTTTTGGGGGTTGGTGGACAATTCACTACATAAGCTTGATTGATTAAATCACTGGCCATTCACAACTGATTCAACCATCAGCCTCCCTTCCCTCCCCCGAGGTGGGAGCCGTGGGGAGGACTTCTAATCCTCTAACCACAAGGTGGGTTCTCCTAGCAACCAGTGTCCACCTCTGAGTGGGGTCCAAAAGCCACCTTCCCTGAAGTGTTTTCAGGAACTGAGGACAGAAGATCAGATATTATCCCATTGCTCTTTTGCTCAGGAAATTCCAAGAGTTTGGTAGCTGTGAAACAGGAACTTTGAGTGAAGACCAAATATACAAGAGAAATTCATATGTTGGTCATTAGAATGACCATATATATACACATATATTTCTTATAAATCACAGTATCACACTAGTTAAACTTTAAACTAGTGCCAATGGTGGAGAAAGCATTGTTTTAAGTAAATAAGCAACAGTGGGTCCAGCACTTAGAAAGCAGAAAAGAAGACTAAGCTTGGATCTACACACTGAGAGCTTTTCTTTCTCTTGCTTATGATAGGAACTATAATGCATGGCCAATAGTTTGCCAATCTCAAACTAAGTTCTTTAATGCAAAGAGGTTGAGATGAGGGCTTTTACATTTTAATTAGCAAATGACCTAAAGCCTTCAGTATTCAAAGGAATGGCATGATAATGGAGAAATGACAACTACCAGGTTATTATTTTGTATCAGGGACCTTGCCAGAAACACCTCACAACTGAATACTGAGTCTGGTTGACTCAGTGCAAAGTGGCGTCCAACATAGCCACAGGTGGCCACTATCATTATCTTAGGAACCCTCCAGGGAGAGAAATGACCCATATATTATTTGACAGCAATATGATATACTTAATGATATATATGCCATTTTCATGTCCATAACAAGTGATAGATATAAAAAAATGCACTTTACCCAAAATAAAACTTTCCTTAGTTTTGTTATTTTTATTATAGATATGATCTCTCTTGATAAGTTATAACACAAAGAAATTATATATTGGGTAATTAAAATAATTTTAAAAGTATCACTTGTGATCATTTTCAATTCATGTATGCAGAACAGTTTTAATTAGTAGCAATATATTCAACTTGATGTTTATAAGACATGTTAAAAGATAAAAGTGATATGTTCAGAGTAGATTTTTGATTGTTGTATAACCTTTTTTGGATAATAAAGAGGTTCATTAGTTTAATAAATGAATATGTATATTAATAAGTACATTGATAAAGTGAGAAAAATGTGTAACATGCAAAGGAAACGTGATTATCAAGTTGACAGATCCAACATACTTAGATGATCCTAAGTATTTCCACAGCATTATAAATTCTGATTGTTATTCAGAAGCATAATAATATTGTCATTAGAATCACAGTCTGACAGCCCCAGGAGAGGAGAAAATTATACAGACTAACAATGGTAATAGAAAAAGCTATTGCCATGTTGATATCAATGGCAATATCAAATTAAAGTCACTTTTGAAATTTACAATTAATACATTGTTCACCTTTTTGACAATTAGAATTCCAATTAACTGATGTTAATAATTTAATATTGAAATACTCAACACAGTTTATTAATTACAACCTGAGAACTCAAACCTTTGCTTGAGGGGTCTATTAAGAGGAAAAAAATTAATGACATTTTTATATAAAAAGGATAAAATTGGTGCTACAAAGGAATGTTTATTCCCAATTTTTTAATATTTCTTTAAGGTTTTCTTCAAATTCTATCATGGCATTTGTGTAACCATATAAAAAGCAAGTTAAAGAACAAACACCAAATGGTTCACTGTCATCCTTTGAATATTGATTGTGATTATGGATTATCTCTATGTCTTTAATTATTTTGAGGAAGTTATCTTTTTCTATAATGACCATACACTGTCTTATCATATGTCTTAAACATTTTCAAAATGTTTTTTGAATCTTGGAAAGCTGTGTGCTTTTGGAATATTTTCCTCTTAGTTTTGTATGATGGAGTAAATGAGGAAAGCCTCTCTCGGGCCACTTTTGGGGCTGACAATCCCACTTAATGAGAAAGCAAAGTTGCCAGAAGTTACCATGACTCTGGTCAACTCTTGTCTTTCTATACTCAGCCTATTTACATTTTAATTACATTATGTATGTACTCATCTAGACATAAATGATCCATGTGGCTCTCTTAAAGCTTCTCAGAGTCCCATGATAAGACAACAAATTAAACTTTAAATCAAATTAAGTATAGACTTACTGGCTGTTGCTATTTTCCTAACAGGTTGGTATCTACCTAACCAAGCCAGCAGTCTTGCTGTTGCCTTCATTCCATCACAAGAAGAAACAGCAAATACTAGGGGTCCAATCCTTTTTGTCCAGCTCAACCAACAGTTGCACTATTTTTATGGTCCAGGATCAAAGTTCTTAGAGGTTGTGTTTTGCAACCTCAGGCTTTCAGAGGACAAATACAAATCACAACCAAGAAAAAAGTCAAATATTATATCCATAAGGCCAAGCCAAAGAAGCCACTACCTTATTAGGTAAGGGCAAGAAATTTTCAGAGAAGGGAACAGGGGAAGATCTGCAATTAAAGGGCAAAAGGAAAAAATCCAATACATCAGCTATAAAATATGAGAGGTACTGGGAACTCTTTCTTGCTAAATGCTGACCTTGTTACCTGGGGGAAGTACCTCATAACTACAGGTACAGAATCAGGAAGAAAATAGACGGTTTAACCTAAGTCTGCCTCCATTCCTAGAGTGGTCCAAATCAATTTCAATGATGATTTTTATATTGGTGTATGAAGCACAGCATTTAATTATGTAGACTTTCAGATGAGACCTTCAAAATCTTTTAGTGATCTATTTATTTTTCACCAGTCCCATTTCACATATAAAATACATTTAGTAACAGGCAAGAGTGTAAGAAATGAGATATTGTTTAATAGAACAACCTGCACCTATGAAATAATGTTATAATCCTTTCAATAAATTCCTGCAACTGTCGAAGAATCTACTATATGTTGAAGAATGTCTTGAGTGAAATAAAACTTCCAGGAATTAAAAACATATCCTGGGGAAACATACTTTAAACAAAAAAAGATATAGTCCATCCCTGTTACTACAAATGACATAATTTCATTCTTTGTTTGTGGCTAAGCAGTATTCCACTGTTTGTGTGCCACGTTTTCTTTATCCACTTATCTGTTGATGGACACTCAGGTAACTTTCATGTGTAAACAGTGCTGCCAAGAACATCAGGACGCATGTATCTTTCCTAATTAGAGTAGATGGACTTACAGATTCGCATATTAAGAAGCCAGACAGAGAAAACCAAATATCATATGATATGGCTTATTTGTGGAATCTTAAAAAATATATGTATACAAATGAATCTATATACAAAGCAGAAAACAGATTCACAAACGGAGCAAACAATCATGGCTACCAAAGGGAGAAGGTGGGGGATAAATTAGAAGTTTGGAATTAACAGATATAAACTATTATGTATAAAAAAATAAACAACAAGGGCCTACTATATACAGCAGAGAGAATTATACTCAGTATTCTCTAATAACTTACACAGTTCAGTTCAGTTCACTTCAGTCGCTCAGTTGTGTCCAACTCTTTGCGACCCCGTGAATCGCAGCACGCCAGGCCGCCCTGTTCATCACCATCTCCCGGAGTTCACTCAGACTCACGTCCATCGAGTCCGTGATGCCATCCAGCCATCTTATCCTCGGTC
>SJYT01030790.1:252939-295652 GCA_006410635.1 Cephalophus harveyi
GCAACCCCATGAATTGCAGCACGCCAGGCCTCCCTGTTCATCACCATCTCCCGGAGTTCACTCAGACTCACGTCCATCGAGTCCGTGATGCCATCCAGCCATCTCATCCTCGGTCGTCCTCTTCTCCTCCTGCCCCCAATCCCTCCCAGCATAAGAGTCTTTTCCAATGAGTCAACTCTTCGCATGAGGTGGCCAAAGTACTGGAGTTTCAGCTTCAGCATCATTCCTTCCAAAGAAATCCCAGGGTTGATCTCCTTCAGAATGGACTGGTTGGATCTCCTTGCAGTCCAAGGGACTCTCAAGAGTCTTCTCCAGCACCACAGTTCAAATATAATTATGCAAATTTTTAATTATTTTCATGATTACAAAATCAAATCCCTAAAGACAGACATATTCCAAAAAAGTCTACCTTCTATTCCTTTCTATTGCACCTGTTCTGTCCTTTCCCAGTTTTAATGGTTTGTCTCTACATTGTATTATGTGTGTGTTAGTCGCTCATTCATGTCTGACTCTTTGCAATCCTATGGACTGGAGCCCACCAGGCTCCTCTGTCCATGGAATTCTCCAGGCAAGAATACTGGAGCGGGTAGCCATTCCCTTCTCTAGGGGATCTTCCCCACCCAGGGATCAAACCTGAGTCTCCTGCATTGCAGGCAGATTCTTTACAATTTGAGCCAATAGGGAAGCCCACATTATATTATAAAACATAATAAAATACACATATATATTTATAAACCCCTTTTTCATAAATAAATGATAACATCATAAATATTTTTTCACATTGACCTATTTCAACTACTAATTTATCCTGAAGATTACTTCACTGTCATTTGTAATGACAATTCTCATTCATTATAGCTGCATAGTACTCATTTGTTAATTTTCTCAGTTGGTTATCTGATTCCAATTTCATTGCTATTTATTTAAATATTTATTATTACTTTATTTAAACACTTATGGTTTATTTTTTAATTTTCTTTCTTTTACTTACCTTGTTCTACTAAACAACAAAAGACTTTATTTGATTGGCATAAGGTTAGAAAGCTGTAAGTCTGGTAAAAAGGAAGTCTAACTAAAAATACCACAATAGAAGAATCATGAATTCCCAGGACTGGGGCACTTCACAAATGCAAAGTCCCTTAAATGAAAGGGAGACTTGATCCCCTAGAGAAAGGATCCTATTAAACCACAACCGTTTATACTGTGCATCTTCACCTTCTGTCTTCTCCAAAGGGACTGTGGCCATTTACCAGAGTGACTGTGCACTGAGCAAGGAGATTCCTGGACAATAGCTCTGAATTGTCACTAATTCCTGAAGACTCAAAATGCCAGTCTGTAGGACTCCAATCAAAGTAGGGACTTATGGAGGTCAGATGATCAATGAAGTTTGGGCTCAGGTTCATATTATTGTGAATATAGAGCTACAGTGATCCTCAGTGATCCACATGCTTCCCACAACCAAAATCACATGTGTGTGTGTGCGTGTGTGTGTCTAAGCTAGTATGTGTTGCCTGCTGTTGAATACATCCACATGTAGAGTGAATTTTCCTAAAAAAATCTTAAAGTATGAACTAAACCATGAAACACATGGTTAATAGGTAACATTACATTTAATCAAGCATTCATGATTCCTAACGAATTCTGTACTAGGAAAACCTTTTATGTGTGATGCCCTGCATTTTTCACCTCCCACCAAACCTTCTGGCAATTGGAAACATTGCCAGAGCTTTTCTTCAGGGTGCAAAGGGAAAGTCCCAGAAATCACAGTTTCAGAATTTTGCCCATATTTCATGTTAGCAAAGATACTAAAATATGCTAAGGGTAGGAAATGAGATTCTAACTCTTCAATGATCTATAATGTGAGAGGTGAAACCTGCTCCCTCTTCTTCCTTGACTGTACAGAAATACTATGTCTAACAGCAGTTGTGATTCCCAAATGGTGATTCCCAAATCTATTGCTTAAGGCACAGTTGGAAATTTTACTTTATTTCCTCAAAATTTTCTCTTTATATTATAATAATTCAGTTCAGTTCAGTTCACTGGCTCAGTTGTGTCCAACTCTTTGCGACCCCATGAATCACAGCATGCCAGACCTCCCTGTCCATCACCAACTCCCGGAGTTCACTCAAACTCACGTCCATTGAGTCCGTGATGCCATCCAGCCATCTCATCCTCTGTTGTCCCGTTTTCCTCCTGCCCCCAATCCCTCCCTGCATCAGAGTCTTTTCCAGTGAGTCAACTCTTCGCATGAGGTGTAATTAGGATGACTATATATCCTACATGTCTATGTCCTGATATCTCATCCAAATTGAACACCCAACACTCTTTTGATAAAGACTCACTGTCTCAGGGGTAAACAATTACTATGTATAACTAGGGGACTCTTTACCCATGTGATGATTCATGATCTTTTTAGAAAAAAGGAAAATAAGAAACATGGAGTCTTAGCTATAAGACTGATAAAAGATCAAATATCTTTTCACTCAAGTAAGATAAGGTGAAAGACCTTCTCTTATCTTCATGTTTTTGAGTCCATAAAATGTGACAAAGGATGCAACTCTCACCCCAGTTGTCCATAAGAGTGATTTCTTATTGCAAGAGATGGATTTCAACCTCATGGCAAATTAGAAAAAAACAAATGCTAAAGTCTGTTTTTGCTCTCACTTTTAAACCAGTTTGGCAATAAATTAATCCAAAGCTTGGCCTTTTGGTAAGTTATCTCCAAGTCAGAAGAGTGAGGGCTCTAAAGTGCTGCAGAGGTGCCTGGGGTCCACATTCACAGTTCTCCTTTTCACTAATCTGTTGCAGGTCTTGAAGCGGCATTACAGAGCACCCATTACTGCCCATGTCACAAACTCTCGTATATCAACATCTGAAGCAGAAGCTGTGAGTTCCAATGTTTCTGGTGAGAAGGCAGCTACCAGGTTCAGACTAGAGCACTTATCAATATGAGCAAGTCATTACATGAGATGGAGACTTTCAAACTGAGAGCAGCTGAAAGGTAGTCCTGTCAAACTTGGCATTGTTTTCCTACTAAGCAATGTGTCTTTCTCCATATCCATTTTCTCACCTATGTCGGTACAATTCCTTCACATCCTTCAAGGTGTGGAGAGATTGCTACCCATTCAGGAAGTTTTCCCCCATTTTCTCAGTTATGCCCCTGTAATATTTTATGCTTCCCTCCTAGATATTACCCTCTCTTCCTTAAATGATACTGATCCTGGCACACACCTTATTCCCATGACCAACAAATGTAAGCATCTTGAGAATAGGAGCATGTCCTGTTCTTTGAATTACCTTAGCTCCTACAACATTGCCTACTGTAACAGTAAATAGTTAATTTGACTGAATTATGTTTACCATCAACACTCTTTCTTTTATTAATTTTTATTTCACTGTAAGTGAAACCAGTGTGTTCACAATCTGGGAGTAGGTGCCAGCCTGCTGTTGAACCCTTTGGAAAGATTGTCTCAGGTACCTAGTTGAATCCTCAAGTTAAAGACGTGTCTTAATGTATAGAGCAGCTATTCCTTGATTTTCCTTACAGTGTCTTATGGTCTTCTAAATATGATCCACAAGGCATTGAATAACTAGAGTCATTAAAAGGCAACATCTACTGCATTTAAAACATTGATGTTAACACATTTATGTAATAATTGATTTAGAAAGCATAACACATGATAAGTAAAAATGAACAGACTCTGCTGCATTCACTACCTAGGACAAACTACTTTTTGCCTTTTTCTACAACTGGAAATAAAAGAGAGAATGTACAATTCATAAGTGTGTAATCTGATGAACTTTCATGTATGATACCCATGGGGGGCTTCGGGCTGATACGGTAAGGAATCTGTCTACAGTGCAGGAGACACGGGTTCAATCCCTGAGTTGGGAAGATCTCCTGGAGAAGGGAATGACAACCCACTCCAGGATTCTTGACTGGAGAATTCCATGGACAGAGGAGCCTGGCAGCCTACAGTCCATGGAGCTGCAAAGTGTAGGACACGACAATGACTAACACATACACCCATGTAACTATGACCCTAATCAAGATGCAGAATATTTCCAAGATTGTAGAAAGACCCCTTGTATTCCTTTATAGTCAATAACTACCCCTCCCCAATAAAGATAAATACTATTTTCATTCAGGACTTCCGAATTGGTTCAGAGGGTAAAGAATACAATGCAAGAAATGCAGGTTCAATCCCTGGATCAGGAAGATCCCCTTGAGGAGGAAATAGCAGCCCACTCTGGTTATGCTATGTCTGTGAGATTCATTCATGTTGTTGCAAGTAGCTATAGTTAATTCTCATATATATATGTAAGTAGCTTAAAGCTCAACGTTCAGAAAACTAAGATCATGCCATCTGGCCCCATCACTTCATGGGAAATAGATGGGGAAACAGTGTCAGACTTTATTTTTGGGGGCTCCAAAATCACTGCAGATGGTGACTGCAGCCATGAAATTAAAAGACACTTACTCCTTGGAAGGAAAGTTACGACCAACCTACACAGCATATACAAAAGCAGAGACATTGCTTTGCCAACAAAGGTCCGTCTAGTCAAGGCTATGGTTTTTCCAGTAGTCACGTATGGATGTGAGAGTTGGACTGTGAAGAAAGCTGAGCACCGAAGAATTGATGCTTTTGAACTGTGGTGTTGGAGAAGACTCTTGAGAGTCCCTTGGATTGCAAGAAGATCCAACCAGTCCATCCTAAAGGAGATCAGTCCTGGGTGTTCACTGGAAGGACTGATGCTAAAGCTGAAACTCCAGTACTTTGGCCACCTCATGCAAAGAGTTGACTCATAGGAAAAGACTCTGATTCTGGGAGGGATTAGGAGCAGGAGGAGAAGGGGATGATGGAGGATGAGATGGCTGGATGGCATCACTGACTCGATGGACAGGAGTTTGAGTAAATTCTAAGAGTTGGTGATGGACAAGGAGGCCTGGCGTGCTGCGATTCATGAGGTCACAAAGAGTCGGACATGACTGAGTGACTGAACTGAACTGAACTGAACTGAGATACTACCAAGTGGTTTTTCAAAGTAATTTATCACTTTATGCTTCTTCTAGCAGAATCCGCCTACAATGTGGGAGACCTGGATTCAGTCCCTGGGTTGGTAAGGTTCCCTGGAGAAGAGAAAGGCTACCCTCTCCAGTAATCTGGCCTGGAGAATGCCATGGACTATATAGTCCATGGGGTCCCAAAGAGTTGGACACAACTGTGTGACTTTCACTTTCACTTTTTCACTTTTAGCAGAATATGGGATATGAGAGTTCCCTTGTTCTCTATCAACTTGATAACACTTGTTATTATCATTCTTTTTATTTTAGCCATTCTAATGGGTCATACAGCTATCTCATTATGGTTTTAGTTTATATTTCCCTTATAAATAATAAAGTTGATCCATCGGCCTTTGTAAATTGACCATATAGATAACTATTTTTGTGAAGTGCTTATTCAAGAAATGTTGAGGTTTAGAGGACTTGAGGAAGGATGGGGAAGAGGGAAAAGGAATCATGAAGTAGACAACTGCGAGTGCTAATCACTCACCTCACTATACAACCAAAGAGAAACAAATATTTGAATATTTAATTTAACCTGACTTTTGTAGGGGACCCTCATGCACTGGGAATGTAAACTGGGACACCTACTATGGAAAATAGTAAGGAGGTTCCTCAAAAAAGTAAAAATAAAGTTACAATATGACCCAGCAATTTTCCTTCTGGTTTTTATCCAAAGAAATTTGGATAAATTTGAAACTATTTGAACATTAATTTGAAATATATATGCACCATTATGTTCATAGCAGCACTATTTACAATTGCCAGAATAAGGAACAACCTAAGTGTCCACCGATGAATGAATGGCTAAAGAATATGTGGTATAATATGCATAATGGAATACTATTCAGCTGTTAAAAATAAATTAAATCTTGTCATCTGTAAAAACATGGATGGACCCTGAAGGAATTATGCTAAGTAAAATAAGTCACACAAGGAAGGACAAATACTGTATGACTTACTTCATTTACATGTCAAATATAAAAAACAAACAACCAAACAAAAAATCAGTGTTACCAGGAAAAAAAAAGTGGTTGCCAAAGGAAGAGGGACTGGGGAGTGGACCAAATGGGTATATGGGGTCAAAAGATACAAACTTACAGTTACCAAATAAGTCATGTGGATATAAATGTATAGCATGATGACTATAATCAATTTTTGTAGAACATACTTGAAAGTTGCCCAGAGAGTAAATCCCGAAAGCTAACTTTGTATGAGGATGAATGGTAACTAGATGTATTGTAGTGAACACGTGGCAGTAAGGACAAATATTGAGTCATTATACTTATACCTGAAACTAATATAATGTTGTATGTCAATTATACCCCAATATTTTTTTAAACTCAACTTTTGCAAGCAAACATACATGACCACTTGTACATAAAACTACTGAAAAAAAAATGATGTTATAATTGTCATTTCTATTTTCAAAAACAAAAAAAACAAAGAAAGAAATGTTCCTGGATCTGAGCAGGTGGAGAAAGGAGAAGAGATTTTCAAGGGAACTACTGTGGATAAACTTTATAAAATAGTTGGGGGAGAGAGACTGGAACAAATATGATACATGGGAATTTGATGAGAGCAAATGAAAAAGATTCTATGGTGAACTTTACACCCAAGAAAATAAGTATGATAAGTATGGGTAGATATGGAATGTTACTGTGTAGTTCTTTTCCTGAACATCTCTCTAATCTAACACTGGGTGTCTGTTAATTAGAAACACACTGGGTGTGATTTCTTACCATTCATAAATTCCATTTAATAAATTCAGGCTGTAAGTGGGGTATAGTAAAGAAATCAGCAGTATTGACTAGAAAACTTCTTTCCTAATCATTGAAGGAGAGAAAAAATATCTGTTCTGGGAGAACAATAGGTTTGATTTTCAAGCTTGAGCTACACAAAAAAGAGCCTGCCTGAAACCTTGCTCTGTGTGTGTGTGTGTGTGTCCCTTGTACAAATCTGTTGCCTTCTTGGCCCTAACTTGCTCACAAGCTGCCTGAGCTGCCTCTTCTGATTAGATCTTCTCAGAGTTCTGTTGCTTGTCTGAAGGCAATGATGATTCCCTAGAGTCCAGCTGCCTATCTTCTGAGATGGTCACTTCTTCAGGCTCTTACCCTCTCTGGAGTTAGTTATTTGGTTTCCTAGTTTCACTCATGAAAAGAGGTTTATGTTTGAGAGAATGCTTGGTTGTAATCATTATCTGCTTCTATAAGATTGCTCATTTCCCACAAAAATGTAGAATGTCATAGCCAGTAGAATCTGATTGCTTCCTTTAGGAAATGGAGATAATGAGTCCTGAGAGGTGAAGCAAACTGCCTCAGTGTTAATGACAGAGGTAGGATGGAACCCATTTTTCCAGGTCCCTGGACCTCTGTATTGCCTTGCACATTGTGGTTACTTTTTTTTTTTTTTTCTCTCTTAAATCTCTCCCATCCTTCCCAAACCTTGCCTTAACAACTTGCTTGCAGAAAGAAATATACACTGAAATAATCATTTTCTGGTTTGGAGTCTTTTAGGCAAGTAGGAGAAAAATATAATCCACGCTGGCAAATCTGGAAATATCTCTGAAAATATTTTTCCTGTCTAGTTTCTTTATGTGATTGCATAAGTAAACGTACTTTAAAACATATATGCACAAAATACAAGGAGTATTTTGCTAAGTTATCCTTTGACTTTGCCTTGAATTTCTAGCTAGGACAGTATTGCCTTTGAATTCTGAATTGAACGGCTAATAAAATTGGTAGGTCTGAAGTATATCAGGATCATGTCTATTGGTGGGAAACAGTTTTTCTTTGAGATTTGATGCACACCAGGAAAGTGTACAGACATAGTTGCCACCATTTTTGTTTACTTATTGTTTACTTACTCTGGTATTGAAGCTATTTGGAGGGGGTTGGATATAGCTTAGGGAATAGAGTTATTTTAACAGCTAAACTGGTTTTCAGATGCCTTAGCAGAACAATACCTTTGCATAATTTGAACATAAAGACTGATACCATAGTGAAGGTAAGAGCTGAAGTGAGCAATAAGAGTGAGAGAAAGAGAAGTTCATGAAACTGAAATAAAATACAGCTCATCTCATTACCAAACTTCAGTGTTACATGAGGTTTAGGTTTATACCTACAAATATTCTTGCCTCTCAAAATTTTCTATAATATGACAAATAACCTCAGTTTGAAGGAGGCAATATAATAGAAGATGATCCCATTGGGAAAAGATCTGCGGGCCTGTGCATGAGTAATTAGAAGGATAACCACCCTCTTCCAAACAAAGACAAGAGAACACATAGTTCTATAAGCCCAGGAATACTTGGCCCACAGAGTAACTATTAGCTTCTTTCTTTGGCTAGATTTTATTTCCCACAGATGGCTCTGCATCTGGATGTTCCTCAATAGTTCAGCACAGATATTAAATTAAGGCTGTTGGCAGCTATTTCTTGAAATCCTTTAAAGAGCTGTTCCCTAGTGAACAGGGCAAATGTCACCTATAGCAGATCAGGCTATAGGTTACTCTTTCCCCTTCAATTAAGTACAGTCTTCCCATTCCAGCTTCATAACGCACCTCGGGTAGAGGAAGAGTTCAGGGCCTCAAATAAAGGGACAAATAAATACCACTCTTGCTTCTGGACTAAACTTTGAGTGCATTCATTGGATTTCTTTACCTCTATAAAAAATGTGATGTGTTAGTCAGTTACAAGTATTGTTTCTATTTTCAAGATTATTGATTGCAACTTCAAAAAATGAAGCAACTTTTGTCTCAAACAAATGAACAAATGAGACAGACCTTGTTGATTCTTTTTTTTTTTTTTTCCCATAACACTCAAAGAAAATGAGAAAAAGTGCTAAGAAGCAAAGATGGCCACTGTTGTTTTTTTCTACATATTGTTGTGATAGGCATAACTGATGTTCTGGTTTTCCCATGTCTGAAACTGCATTCCTAGTGCTGCATTAACACTCCCATCACATTTATCTGAATGGCCAATCGGTCAAAGAAAGGCTTCTCTATTCCATTCATTTCAGTGGACATGTGTGCAGCTTTGTGCAGGACAGATTCTGATTGCTTCTACAGTTTTTTCCATTTAAGAGCTGAGTCATTGGCATTTTAAATGTAAAATACAACCTCTGTTGTGGTATAGCTCGGAGCACAGGAAAGAGCATTGGATTGGTAAATAGAAAATTTTAAATCTCTGATCTCCTTACTGCTCTGTGAACATCAAATGTGATTGAAGATCCCTGAGCCTTGATTACCTCATTAGCAAAATATGGATAAGAACGTTTTTGAAGATTAAATATATATTTGACAATGGATTCTAAAGCCTAATAGTCCATAAAAAGGGAGAGTTAACATTACTTTATTACCATTAGTTATTATTTTAAGTACAATGGATGTTCCTAGTGATTATGATCTTCAAGTTCTCACACTGATAAGCAGAAACAATGAAGTCCCAAGGTCAGTGTTGTTTGAAGAGTTGATAAATAACACTCAAGAAGAAATCCCCTGAACTTAATCTATAGTTTTTCAGAAGCCAAGCCAAATTAGAAAAAGAAAAAAGTTCAAGGTAGGTGACGGAGGTCTAAACTAGGAGACTAGCAGCAGAAACAGTAGATGGAGTAAGAGAATGAAATGCAGAATTGACAGAAATTGCTGATCAATTGGACATGACTGCCAAGTGACAGGGAAAGAATGGGATATAGTATGCCCTACACTGAGATAAGGAGGAGAAGATGAGATGAGTTCAACTTTTGACAAGTTTGACATGCCAGTGATACATTCAAATGAAGATTCCAATAGGTGGCTACATATAAGGGTTTTGACTCTCAGGAGAGACATCCAAGCTGGAATTTTAGAGAGACAAGAACACTGTTAGTAGTTGAAGCCAGGAGACTGGATGATTTTTTTCAAAAGAATGGAAAATAGAAGTGGTCATGATAGACCACTGAGGAACTCTAACATCTAATGAACAGATGAAGGAAGAGAATCCTGCAAAGAGACTTAAAATGAATCACCAGAGAGCTAGGAAAAGAATCAGAAAAACGTGGCATCATAGAAGACAAGGAAAGAGAGAATTTCAGGAAGAAGGAATAATCAGCGTCCTCAGATGCTACGTAGGGTGCAAATTAGAGTAGGGTCCACTACATTTAACAAAAAGTAGTGCATTTGTGATTTTTAGAATCAGCTTGATTTTTAAGTGCACAATTTGGTGTTTCACAGATGTATACAGTCATGTAACCACTGCCACAATCATGACAAGACAGCTGGATAAACCCAGTTTCTTCTTATCCCTTTGTGGTCAGTTACCTCCCCTCGCAACTCACCACAGTTTTCTGATCTGCCTTCTGTCACTGTAGTTTTTGCCCTTTCTCAAATTTCATGTAAGTGAATTGATAGTTGTATTTTGTATCTGGCTTCTTTGTTTAGATAACACATTTGAGATTCAATCATCTTGTGTGAATCAATAATTTACTCATTTTATTTCTGAGGATAAGAAATAAACCATATGGATGCACAATGTGTTTATGCATTCACCACTTTTTGGATTTTGTGAATTAAAGCCACTATACACATTCACATACACATCTTGATGTGCACATATGTCTTCATTCTTTTGAATATTATGATTAGGATAGTTGGCTCCTATTGTAAGTCATATGACATGGTCAAAATATTAAGAAAGTGTCAACTATTTTCTCAAGTGACTATACCATTTTTGTATGCTCATCTGCAATGTGTGAAACTTCCAATCAATCCACATCTTCATCAGCAACTTGTTATTATCAGTCTTTTTAACATTGGCTCTTCTGGTGGGTATGTGATGGTATGGGCTTTGGTTTTCATTTACGTTTTCCTAATGGCTAATAATACTAAGCATCTTCTCTTATGCTTATTTTTCAAATATACAGCACCTTTGGAAACTTTTCTATTCAGATCTTTGCCCATCTTTTTTTAGGTTGCTTGTCTTTTTATTGAAGAATTTAAAAAGTCTTTTATATGTTTTGGATCAAGTCTTTTATCAGATATCAGTTCAGTTCAGTCGCTCAGTCATGTCTGACTCTTTGCGACCCCATGAACTGAGGCACACCAGGCCTCCCTGTCCATCACCAACTCCCAGAGTCCACCCAAACCCATGTCCATTAAGTCAGTGAAGCCATCCAACCATCTTGTCCTATGTTGTCCCCTTCTCCTCCTGCCTTCAATCTTTCCCAGCATCACGGTCTTTTCAAATGAGTCAGTTCTTCATATCAGGTGGCCAAAGTATTGGAGTTTCAGCTTCAGCATCAATCCTTCCAAAGACATTCAACTGATTTCCTTTAGGATAGACTGGTTGGATCTCCTTACCATCCAATGGACTCTCAAGAGTGTTCTCCAATACCACAGTTCAAAAGCATCAATTCTTTGGTGCTCAGCTTTCTTTATAGAACATGAACACTGGATAAATCGTACCCTTGACTAGACGGACCTTTGTTGACATGTAATGTCTCTGCTTTTGAATATGCTATCTAGGTTGGTCATAACTTTCCTTCCAAGGAGTAAGCGTCTTTTAATTTCATGGCTGCAGTCACCATCTGCAGTGATTTTGAAGTTCCAAAAAATAAAGTCTGACACTGTTTCCACTGTTTCCCCATCTATTTGCCATGAAGTGATGGGACCAGATGCCATGATCTCAGTTTTCTGAATGTTGAGTTTTAAGCCAAATTTTTCATTCTCCTCTTTCACTTTCATCAAGAAGCTCTTTAGTTTTTCTTCACTTTCTGCCATAAGGGTGGTGTCATCTGCATATCTGAGGTTATTGACATTTCTCCCGGCAATCTTGATTCCAGCCTGTGCTTCCTCCAGCCCAAAGTTTCTCATGATGTACTCTGCATATAAGTTAAATAAGCAGGGTGACAATATACAGCTTTGAAGTACTCATTTTCCTATTTGGAACCAGTCTGTTATCAGATATAGGCTTTGCAAATATTTTTCCTAAGTTAGTGGATTGCCTCTTTATTTTATTAACAGTGTCCTTTGAAGAGCAAAAGTTTTTTTCTTCAGTTCAGTTCAGTTCAATTGCTAGGTCATGTCTGACTCTTTGCTACCCTATGGATTGCAGCATGCCAGGCCTCTCTGTCCATCACCAACTCCCGGAGTTCACTCAAACTCACATCCATCGAGTCAGTGATGCCATCCAGCCATCTCATCCTCTGGTGTCCCCTTCTCCTCCTGCCCCCAATCCCTCCCAGCATCAAAGTCTTTTCCAATGAGTCAACTCTTTGCATGAGGTGGCCAAAGTACTGGAGTTTCAGCTTTAGCATCATTCCCTCCAAAGAAATCCCAGGGCTGATCTCCTTTAGAATGGACTGGTTGGATCTCCTTGCAGTCCAAGGGACTCTCAAGAGTCTTCTCCAACACCACAACATACATGTTTCTCAAGAGGCAGGTCAGGTAGTCTGGTATTCCCATCTCTCTCAGAATTTTCCACAATTTCTTGTGATCCACACAGTCAAAGGCTTTGGCATAGTCAATAAAGCAGAAGTAGAAGTTTTTCTGGAACTCTCTTGCTTTTTCCATGATCCAGCGGATGTTGGCAACTTGATCTCTGGTTCCTCCGCCTTTTTTCAAACCAGCTTGAACGTCTGGAAGTTCATGGTTCACGTATTGCTGAAGTCTGGATTGAAGAATTTTCGGCATTACTTTACTAGCATGTGAGATAAGTGCAATTGTGCAGTAGTTTCAGCATTTTTTGGCATTGCCTTTCTTTGGGATTCAAATGAAAACTGACCTTTTCCAGTCCTGTAGCCACTACTGAGTTCTCCAAATCTGCTGGCATATTGAGTGTAGCACTTTCACAGCATCATCTTTAGGATTTGAAATAGCTCAACTGGAATTCCATCACCTCCACTAGCTTTGTTCGTAGTGATGCTTTCTAAGGTCCATGTTTTGTCTTATGTGCATAATAATTAGTACTTAGCTAAAAATTTGATTGGGGGCCCCCTTTAAATCTCCTGAACTCTTTTTCAATAAAACTCTCTCCTTTTTGGTATTCTGTCACATAATCTCTAATTACCTTGGCTTACTTGGATTCTTAGCTCCATCTTCTCAACTCAGAGAGACTTCTGGGCTCACAGCCTGGAAGCATTCTCCAGGTAGTCAGCAAGGAAAATCATATAGCTAACTTCATTTGTTTTCCATCTTTTATGGATCCCTGTCCTTTGCTGCCTATGGGCTGATGTGTTGAAAAGCACCGTTTTTAATTTTTTCATGCGTAAGAGTAAATCCAGTCTCTACTACTTCATTCTGTCCAGTCAGAATATTAGGCTGCAAATGTGTTGAGCACATCAATATCAAATTAAAGTCACTCAGTAAAACATTAGGAAAGGGAGGCGAGAAGTAGCCTCTCAGTAGCCTCTCCTTTTATTTTCAGTAAAAAGGAGTAAGTAACTGGAATATTGGTAGATGACAGCAATGGGGAGGGATAGAGTGAGGTTAAGTTGGTAATATACATACCAGTGAGCAGGAGTTTTCTGAAGAGAATGCTGTCCCTACCTCCTAATTCTGAGGCTCTTGGAGTGGGAGAAAATGCAGCTTCTCCTTGAGAGGCTGATGGGAGCAAAATCCTCAATGAGATGAAAAGGAAAGAAGGTGAAAGAAATGTTCAGTGAAGATGACAAAGGAGCTTCCTAATAAAAGAACAAAGTCCCTAAAATCACAACAGGAAAAATTGAGATGGAAGAAGACTAGATACAGATGAAGCATGGAAGGTGCTAGAGAAGATAGGGAGCCAGAAGACCTGTGCTCAGGGGAGCTTCCTGTTATTCAGGAGTGTGGAACATGATGGGTGCAACCAGCTCAAGGACTCCAACAGACTGAGTATAGTCATCATATCTCTGGTGGACTTTGGGCATCCAGGCATCCCAGAAGTCATATGCAGCTTGCAAAGACTGTACTCTAAGAGGGTTTCAGGATCAGAGAGATAAAGTGACTTCAGTCTTTCTTCTAGGACCTGACTGAGTCCCAGCAAGAAAGCTGCAGCATTACCCAGAGGAAATGACATCTAGTCAGTAGCAAGTAGCCTAATCTAAGGGTAGAGTATAAAGAGATGAGTGCTCATAGCAGTTCAGGAGCAGAGAAAGAGTACAGTCCAGCTAGTTGCTAAAATCTGGCAAGAAACTTGACTCTAAGCTACCAGAGAGCAAAAGAAAAGAGTGAAATATCAATTACAAATTTACTTATATAAAGACCAAAAAAAAAATTATTTAGGACAAATATATGCAAGTGTGTTAATTTGCTTCAGTCCTGTCCAATTCTGTGAACTTATGGACTATAGCCTTCCAGGCTCCTCTGTCCATGGGATTCTTCAGGCAAAAATATTGGAGTGGGTTGCAAGCCTTCCTTCAGGGGTCTTCCCAACCCAGGGATTGAACTCAAGTCTCCTGCATCTTCTGCATTGGCAGGCAGATTCTTTACCACTGCACCACCTAAGAAGCCATATTTGAAGGGTTCTTTCTAGTAATAATAAATGAAGAGGGCTCCATCATGAAACAGTCGTTCTCGATCATAAAAAATTCATGTCAGTCTATAGGGTTTAGCACACAAAGTGAGCTCTTCTATGTATGTATATACAAACACATATAAACATATAAAATACATATAAACATAAATTATATGATCATATTGGTGTTATTGATGATATTGATATTTATAGACCATTCTTCACCTAAAATGTTGGGAGGAAAAAACTTTAGCTAAAATCATAAAAGCCATTTCAATTAATCTTTGGAACAAGCAGAAAATATGAATAAGTGGAGAAATAGATTAAATATAAGTCAATTGACAATAAATTAGAATGAAAATGATATTATTGCTCAAGTTAAAGGGCAAAATGGAATTTATCATAGTTCATCAACTTAAAAAGGTATATTTTTTTTCAAACTTTATTATCTCTGAAATCAGACTGGCCTCTTAAAATCAGTGAAATCTTACCACAGCTGTCAGCATGGCAGTGGTTTGGCTGAGATTACTTATACCAGGTGTTCTAAAAGTGTGTCCCACCTGCAGCAGCAGCCTGGCCTGGAACATGTTAGTAATGCAAATTCATAGGCCCCACCCCAGACTTAACTGCAGTGGAAAATGTGATTCAGGAATCTGTTTTAACAAGCCCTGCAGTTGAGTCCGATGTGCACTCAGATTTTAGAACCATTTTCTTTCATGGTTGAAAGGACATTAAAGCACTAATACCAAACCTATAGAACAGTTATCAGAGCTTGGAAGAAAATCTAGGGGACAATAATGAAGCACCCTAAAACCCAAATGATTGTCTGGTGGGAAAGAGGATACATTAGACATGTTTAGGAGTATTCCCAAAGCTAAGCAGGCTCCACATAATTGTAAAGCCAGCCCAGGAGCCCTAAACAAATGGCTTTTAGTTTATTTATGGATTTCTTTTAGAAATGCTACATTGTCATTGCACTTGATGGTACAGAGTGCATGTATGGGAAAACATAGTAATAGCTGACTGAGTAAAAAAGAAATTTAGAAGAGTAAGACACTTAACTGTAAGGAAGCTTGAGACATACTGACATTTTACATTATTTTTCATTTCATATATACATATGAATGATAAACTATAAAATAATGTTTAAGAGAGTTTAAATAATCTTTTTCAATAAGTTTAAAATTAAAATTCTAAGATATAAGAAAACATAGTATTAACTTAGTTGACAACCTTTTCTCTTTCCTAGTGTGTATGAAATAATTGTACATTACACAATCGATGCTTCTTAGTTTGATGAAATATCACAATTCACAGAAGTATTATCCCCTACTTGTCAGGTACTTGTCTTTGCTGAGGACACTGTTTTTAGAAAAGGTTCACGTTTTATAAAATGATAGCCTCCTGCTTGGTTGGTTTTAGGGAGAAAATGGGCAGGGTCAGAGAAGGAAAAATGAAAATTCTTAGAGAAGTAAAACAAGTTTTCTAGATTTCAAAATGCTCCTATCACATTGCAGTATACTAGAAAAGAGTCCAGCACATTGGCTCAAAGTACATGCTTTAATTTCTAATTGACCTCAATTCAAATCCTGGCTCTATCATTAATTAGCAATGGACTTTGGACAAATCACTGGACCTCTCTGAAACTCAATTTCCTCTCCTATAAAACAGGGATAATATTCATGGCTTTGGGGTGATAATAACTGAGGTAGATAATTCATAGGAAGTGCTTACAGAACACCTGGAGCATAATAAATACTCAGGGATTGAGAGCTAATATAATAATTGCCTGCAATCTGCAAAATAACCCCACTGTAGGCTGTTTTCAGGGCCGCTGCCCAAAGGGCTTCTGCCCAAAAGAACAACAAAAGGAAGTCATTGGTGACTAGCTTAACTGCTTGAACCTGCACAGGAAGGGTCAACACAGCTTTTATTCTGATGAATGAAATTCTCCTCTCAGAAAAATTTCAGAAGCATCAAAACCTCCAGAAAGTAAGTCAATTAAAGAGTCTTTCTAATCACGTTACATTATCAAAATGAAAATACTTTTTCATTAGGGAAAAGCTTTTCAGAGGTTGTAATTCTTATTGATGGTGAGGATCTTTGAAGAAAATGACTAGTAGTCAGAGACAGATATATTTCAAAGCAACTCATCCATCCCCAATAGAATCAACAAGGAAATTATTTTTCTTTCCTGAGCCACTGTCCAGATCATCACACACACACACACACAAACTTGCATTGAATCCTCAGAGAGCCTCTCCCTTGATAAATAATGTAGGCACAGAAAGATAAAGAGAGCATCTGGAAAGAGGGATGTCACACAGGTTTAGAATTTATTCTTTTCCTCTGTAGTATGTTGAACACTGTCATGAGGTTGGGACCTCAAGAGTTGTGGGCTCTGATTGAAAGACAGGAAGCATACAACCGTTTATCCAAATGATACTGCCTCTTGAATCTTTTGCTTTAATTATTGATCTAGTAGACTCTCTGAACTATAATTTGAAGTCGAAGAAGTCTAAAAGAAACCTGCTTAAATAAAGTACACTCATGCACAATAGATGATAGATAGATGATAGAAGTACCCACTGTCCCTCTTAGTGAGTGTTACTAGGTTTGTAGATTTTCTGGAATGAATTTTTATTTCAATCCAATTTCCCCTTTTATACTATTTCCTATTTTGTTTCCCCATTCTCTCTGATTAATAGTGAAATAGCAGTCATAATGGAAAAACAATTTCAATATAAATTTAAACCATCATGAAAAGTATACTCCCCAGAATGTTATCATATTTCAAAGTCAAATACAGACATATTTGAGAAATACAGTGTTTTGGGATAATGACACCACTGAGGATGAAGCTGATAATGCTGGGAAATGAAGTGCTAGTTGCTCCATAATGTCCAACTCTTTGTGACCCCATGGACTCTAGCTCACCAGTTTCCTCTGTCCATGGAATTGTCCAGGCAAGAATACTGAAGTGGGTAGCCATTTCCTTCTCCAGGGGATCTTCCAGATCCAGGGATCGAACCCAACCCAGGTCTGCTGCATTGCAGGAAGACTCTTCACCACCTGAGTCACCAGGGATTATGCTATACTACAGTGATATTAAAGAATGAAGTTATTTTCCTAGTCTAAGGCGAGCTTTGGATGTGCCTATATCTTTCATGGAATCAACCAAGGTCTCTCCGAAGGTTGTCAGGTTCAAAAACTTGTTTTAATTGTTCCATTAAGAATGACCATATGCTCAGTGTCTGACTCATGTTAACCAAACTCATAAGTGGTTGATACAATGAGCACATCTTTCCAGTGTGAGGAACTGATACAGTGGCCCTATTTTCTGTGTTAAAGTACTTCACTGACAGAACAATTATCAGGAACATTGTTTCTACATTATGGAATCAGGGCAAGGATAATTGGATGGCACAGACGTATTTTACATCTCCACAGTGCCTTGTCCACTGTGAATAAATGTCTATTAAATTAAAGCTGTTGTATTTTATCCAAAGTATAGTCTATCCGAGAACTATCTGTTGACAAGGAAAAAAACTGTGTGTCCCATACACAGTTCCTTTGCAAGTTTTAGGGCAGTGTTTGGATACAGGTTGGTTTCTGGTTCGATTAGGTTCATATTTACAAACTATCTTCCAGTGAAATTCATCTCTGTTGATGCCTGATACATCTATTTGCTATATATTTTACTAGTTTCAAAATATTACCTTTTCCCAACTTTGCTTCAAAATTTGATTCAGATATATTATATCATGGAGAAGGGCATTGCAACCCACTCCAGTATTCTTGTCTAGAGAATCCCATGGACAGAGGAGCTTGGTGGGTTACAGTCCATGAGGTCGCAAAGAGTTGGATATGACTGAAGCAACTGAGCACATACCATATCATATCCTGACTATGCATAGAATCTTAGAATCAGGTCTGCTCTTATAGGAAGAGACCTATTTTAAGAACACTGGATCTGACTTCTCACCTTATGTTTGAATCCTCTGTGTCATTTTGGCCTATTAGATCATTTGGATATTATTTGTGTATACTAACCAAAAGTCATCATTATGATCTGATATTTCAACTGGACATAAAACCTAACAAACTTGTAAACGCTTTTTAAAATTAATTTGTTTCAAATGACATCATCATGAAGTTTCTCTTCGGTTAAATGAGAGAAAAACAAAAGAGTTTCTTTTCAGCTACCTGTCTTAATATGGTTTCCTGGTTTCAGCAGCTGTTCTAAAATGAAAAGTGTCCTGCTGCCAATATTTTCTCCCTGAAACTAACTGCTTTTGATGAGGATGTGAACACCGATGTTTGAACCCGCACTGACCCCCATAAGTCAGGCAGGCTGGTCAACTTATTAGGTCCTGAGGGAAGTTTGGATTAGGGATAAGCAATACAGATAAACCAGAATACAAGTCTGTGTCCAGAGAGGAGCTAAAGTGATCACTTGCCAACAGCCCTGTCCTAGAGCTCCCTGCCTGAAGGGTCACCTAAGAGACCTTGGAAATGGAACACATCAGTTCAAGGAAGAAGTACTTAGATGTTGGACATATGGATTATTTAGAACCACTTTGATTTCTTAGATTGATGTGCTGTTACAGAAGACAGACGTGAATGCAGATGAAAAGGCAGATGAAAGTATCAAAATCAGAAAGCCATTGCTCAGTGGGAGAGAAGAAAAAGACAGGGGGTGTTAGAATGCAGAAATATTGCTTACTCTCTTGCTCTCTATTTTCTCTCTAGTCCCAGTGAAAGAAAGTACCTTGAAGAATCGAAAAGGGGATGATGCAACCATATTTAACATGTATCTGACTCTTTGGAATACTAACAAGGGAAGCTATAAGTTACACAAAGTAGTTACTACATCAACTAACACTGAACAGTGTGTTTTAACATAATATATACATATTGGGCAGTTTCTATTAACTTGAGCAGTGCTGAGTACTGGAGGTATAAAAATAAATACAGCCTGTTTTCTCTCCTGAAGGAGATAATGGTCTAGTAAAGGAAGAAACAGATGATTACACCATGGTGGAATACAGGAGAGAGTGGAATGTTTCCCAGGTGGCGCAATGGAGTCAGACACAACTTAGTGACTAAACAGCCGCAGCAGGATTAAGATACAGTGTTCTACAAATCCAGAAGCTGACTTAGCTTGGATGGGATCTGAGAAGGGGATTTATGGAAAATGTGATGTAAGGCTTCTTCCTCCAACTTAAAAAAAAAAAACCAAAAACTTTGTTCTTTAAAACAATTTTAGATTCACAGGAAAAATGCAAACATAGTACAGAGTTCTCACACCTCTTGTACCCAGTATCCTTTATTACTGTCATCTTACATTGTATGATGTGTGTGTGTATGTGAGTATGTGTGTGCGTATGTGAGTATGTGTATCTAACCACTAAGCCATGTCTGAATCTTTGCAACTCCATGGACTGTAGCCCATCAGGCTTCTCTATCCATGGGATTTCCCAGGCAAGAATACTGGAGTGGGTAGTCATTCCCTTCTCCAGGGGATCTTCTCCACCCAAGTATTCTGCAATACAAGCAGATTTTTTACCACTGAGCCACTAGTGAAGCCCAAAATCTTACACTGGCATGGTGCATTTGTTAAAATCAATGATCTAACACTGATGTATTAAGTAAAGTCCATAATTTATTAAGATTTTCATAGTTTTTCCAAACACCCTTTTGCTGTTCCAGGATCCCATCTAGAATATGACACTGCATTTAGTTGTCATGTATCCTTAAGCTACTCTTTGGTTTTTTTTTTTTTTGAAAAACATTTGAGTTAATTTTTTATTATATTTTGAGAAATGTTATGTTTGTTTAAGCCAATTAAATAGAGTTCTCTTACCAATTAAATCTGTGAATACCATCTGAAGGTAGAGAATAGCATATCTATAATGTACCTACATAGACATATAGACAGACATAACTAAAGATCTCATAGAATTCATTTTAAAACTTCAGTCACAGATCGGGTACAATACAAAATTCACTAGTTTATAAATAACAGTTGGAATAAACTAAGTTTATTCACTCAGATGGCTAAAGTCTTTTTTTATTTGTAAAGAACTGTTTTAAGATCTGTATTTGTCCTTGACAAACAATTTTAAAGGAGGCTGCAATTTAGATTCGGATAAGAGAGTTTTCCTAACAGTCTGTGTTTAGAAAGCTTTCTATCCCTCTTTTTAAAATTTCAGATTCTAGTGATTGAGTTAATCAAGACTCATTCTCAGGGACTGCAGGCTGTATTTACATTTCAAAGACCCGATAAGATTCATAACTTTAAGGAACAGAGAAAAAAAAATGTCCTAGGAGTTTTGGAGTACATTTATCTATTATCATAAGTCTTAGGGTGATTATTATTTAAGCTTTTTTTTTTTCTTGGTACACTTTTGCACCAATATCCTGATTTTTATAATATCTACAAGCATTTGGGAGGAATAGGTGACATTTTGGGACTGGCAAAGATAAATGCTGCTGCTGCTAAGTCGCTTCAGTTCGACTTCAGTGTCCGACGCTTCAGTGTCCGACGCTTCAGTGTCCAACTCTATGCGACCCCATAGATGGCAGCTCACCAGGCTCCCCTGTCCCTGGGGTTCTCCAGGCAAGATCACTGGAGTGGGTTGCCATTTCCTTCTCCAATGCGTGAAAGTGAAGTTGCTCAGTAGTATTTGACTCTTAGCGACCCCATGGACTGCAGCCTACCAGGCTCCTCCGTCCATGGGATTTTCCAGGCAAGAATACTGGAGTGGGGTGCCATTGCCTTCATTGACTTATTTCTAGAGTTATATTTTTGGTTTTGTTCCTTAGGCTACTCTTATCTCTGAGTTTCTCAGACTTCCCTTCTTTTTTGATGACTTTGAAATTTTCTAGATTTATTGGTCACTTATAAAATGCCCCTCTATTGTGATTTGTTTAATGTTTTTTCTTATTATTAGACTGGTATTTTAGATTTTTGAGAGAAGGACAAGAATTAAAATGTCATTTTTATCACATCATGTCAAAGGTCTTACAGTCAACATAATGTATCACTGTTAATGTTGACTTTGATCACCAGATCATCTGGCTGAGGTACCTTTTGTCTGGTTTCTCCCTTGTAAAATGCACCCCCATAGAGTACACCCCAACCCTCAGTACATTTCCATTCTGTGCTCTTTGAAAGGAAGCTACTTTTCACAGCCTATGCTTAAGCGACATGAAATTATGTTCCCCTTCTTGATACAGTATCTATATCAATTATTTAAAATTTTTCTGCACAGGCAATTTATTTCTTCCATTTATTTAGCTATTCAATCATTTATTTATATCATGAATATTTTGTGTACTTTGGATTTTACTCTATTTTCTTTATTTTGTTCTTCAAATTAAATTGTTCCAGTCTTGGTCACTGGACACTCTATCAGTTGGCTTCTATGTCACTTTAACATAAGCTCATCATGTGGAATATGTTCTTTTTTGAGTACTTCCTTATTTTCTAAAATTCCAAGAAGCTCCAAGGCTCATTTGGTATATTTTCTGCCCACTCTTTTATCTTTCAAAAGATAAGTATAGTCAGTTCTTCTATAAAGCTTATTTTGACAATATGAATTTGTTTCAGCATGATTAATATATTGGGGAATAATTTGAGCATGACACCAATTGAATACTTGCTTATTCATGAGAACAATTGAGGAAACATATAAATGTGCAGTCTACTAAAATGAGCTTCATAAAAAAATAACAAAATGAACAGGTACAAATACTTCAAACATCCAACAGCTTCCTCAGTTCACTGAGGGTGTTAAAAGCCACATATGGCGTCACAACTTTCCTTCTCATTTCACATAACCCTCTTTCTACCACTTCATAATAATTCACAGGCTACAGTTCTTTTGCTGCACTTCAACAAGCAAGTTTCAGGTCTTTTTCAAGATGAAGTTCCATATTTATTGCAGCATTTGTATTTCTCTTACCCATTCAAGGTGTATAAATCTGTTTTTCTTAGGGTTCTATCTTATTTTCACATGTGTCACCAGCAAGTTTTTGAGTGCTGTGCTCCTAACCTTATTTTGGTGGAGGTGAAAAGTTGGTGTTATTGTGCACTTTTGCTCAGCATATTGATTTCAGGAATATACATGTCATGGAATAGCAGAACAGACTATAGGAGTTATTGAATGAAAAGAGGAGCAGAAGTTTTGGGGCAGAGAAGGCATGCAGCTATGGAAAAAAAAAATCTATATAGGTGGTACACTTTACCACATTTTATGTTGTTGGAGCATAAAAGAAGATGGTGAGTTGAGACCAGAAGAATAAATAGGAACAAAAACAAGTGCAAGGATTTGTTATGATAAATTTGGACACTAATACTGTATCTGTTAGGATGTCCTCAAAAAGTTATGAGCATTGCAGTGACATATACAAATATGCATTTTATGTAGATTTCCCTGTTCGGGCCACTAAGAAGAGCATGGACTAGAAATGGGCTAGAAAAGGATCTAGGTTAGTAGACCAGGAGGCTTTTGTCATATGATTAAGTCCCAGAATATGGCAGTAGTATCTGGAATGAACTAAAATAGAAAGACTAGTAGAATATTTGGGAGATACAGTAAGAGAGATGGGTAATTTTTGAACATAGTGGATGCGAGTGAAAGGCAGTTAGGGGTGGTGAGGAACAATAGAAATGTCTTAGATTTCATCACTGAACACAATGATGGATGGTCATAACACTAACTGCAATTGAGAACATAACAAGAGGGAAAATCTCACAGGGGTCTGGAGAAGAATATGGGATTGGTGGATTGGAGTTAATAAGTCTGGTATGGGACAAATAACACTGTGTGACATGCACCTATGTAAGTTCATAGGTGCTTTTACTTATTATAAATTTGGAATATAGCCTGTATATTCCTAGGTTTGGAAAAGAATATTTAAGAAATAAATGTNGGTCTGGAGAAGAATATGGGATTGGTGGATTGGAGTTAATAAGTCTGGTATGGGACAAATAACACTGTGTGACATGCACCTATGTAAGTTCATAGGTGCTTTTACTTATTATAAATTTGGAATATAGCCTGTATATTCCTAGGTTTGGAAAAGAATATTTAAGAAATAAATGTGATATCTTTGTTTTGTGTTTTGCTATCTTTTCTCCTTCTCATCTTTTAAAAGTTAGCTAAAATTAACCTCTTCAGAGAGAGCTTCTTTGACTAAGTTCTCACAAGCTGACACTAGGACAAGGATATGCAAGCGATTATTTAGAAAATTATTTATAAAGGGAGTGAGAGAATTGGAACAGAGATGGACAGAAACCAGGCAAAGCTGTCATCTCAGGAAAAAGGTCCTAAGGAAGGTTGCTTCCCCCAGGGGAACTCAGGAGTGTAAATTGTATAATATCTCAGATTGTTTCATCCCAAGGCAAGAAGGCTGGCCTTTCATAATCCCCAACTTGACAGTTATTGGTTAACCATTCCCGTGGGATGAAAATTTGCAGACATTTTTGGCTGTAAACTGTGCCCAGGGCAAAGCAGTTCCAGAGCCAAGGACAGGCCTCTAAACTGAGCTGCTAGTATGCTATTCACACACTGAAGGAGACTAAAGCCAGAAATAGAAAAGTAAAAATTGTATTGAAGGTGATCTGGGTAGAGCATAGACTCAGGGCTCAGCAAAATGGACTCAAACAAAATCCAGTTTGGTGCCTCTTGTTAACGTCATTGTGGTATAATTTATATGCTATAAGATTTGGTTGTTTAACTGTACAATTTTTAGCAAATTTACAGAGTTGTGCAGCCATCACCATAATCTAATTTTAGAGCATTTTCATTACACCAGAAAGAGAGCTTGCACCATTAGCTGTCACTCCTCATTGCCTCCTCATCTGCCCCCAGTCCAAGGCAACCACTAATTTACTTTGTGTCTCTATGGATTTGCTTATTCTGAACATTTTATATAAATTAGCTGGCACATTATGTGGTCTTTCATCCATGTTGCAGCACATATAAGTATTCTATTCCTTTTTATGGCTGAATAATATTCCTTTGCATGAATATATCATCTTTTATTTATCTATTCACCATTTAATGGGCATTTAGGTTATTTACATTTTTTTAGATGGAAATAATGATGTTATGAACAGCTGTGCTCAAGTTTTTGCATGGACATATGTGTTCTTTCTATTTTTCCTAGCTTTATTGAGATATAATTGATGTATAAGAGTGGATAAGTTTAAGGTGTACAAAATGTTGACTGGATACACAAATATATTACAAAATTATTATCATAATAGTGTTAGCCAACCTCCATCATATTACATAATTATCATTTCTTTATGTAGTGAGAATATTCAATATTTACTCTCTTAGCAAATTTTAAGTATATAATATAGCATTATTAACATCATGCTGTAAATTAGATCCCCAGAACTTATTTGCTTTATAACTGGACATTATAATCCAACTCCTTTTTTCCCTACACCCAGCTTTTGATAACTGCCATTCTACTTATTATTTCTACAAGTTTGGCTTTAGTAAATTATGCATTTAAGTGATATCATACAGTTTTTCTCTTTCTCTGCCACATTTATTTCACTTAGCATCATGCCCTCAGGGGCTTCCCTGATAGTTCAAACAGTAAAGAATCTGCCTGCAATGAAGGAGACCCAGGTTTGAGCCCTGGATCGGGAAGATGCCCTGGAGAAGGAAATGGCAACCCACTCCAGTAATCTTGCCTGGAGATTTCCATGGACAGAGGAGCCTGGTGAGCTATAGTCCATGGGGTCGTAAAGAGTCGGACACCACTGAGTGGCTAACACACAAAAACCTGCCCTCAGATGACAGGATGTTTTTTTGTTGTGGCTGAATAATATTCCATGTATACATATACCATAACTTCTTTATCCATGCATCTGTTGAAGGACATTTCATTTGTTGTATTCATATCTTGGGTATTGTTAATAATGCTGCAGTGAATATGGGAGTACAGATATTTCTTTGAGATTTTGTTTTCACTTCCCTTGGATATACATCCAGAACTGGACTGCTATATCATATAGGAGTTTTATTTAAAATGTTTGAGGAACTTCCATACTGTTTTCTACAGAAGTTGTGTGAATTTCATGGACAAATTTTTTTTTTTTTTTCTCTTGGGTAGATACCTTGGAGTAAAATTAATAATTATATGTTTTACATTTTAAGGAACACCAGACTAATTTTCAAATTGGCTTCACAATTTTACATTCCCATCAGTAAGACATGAAGTTTCCAGCTTCTCCATATCCTTGTCAGCACTTGTTATTGTCTGTCTTTTTAATTACAGCCATTCTAGTGAGTGTAAAGTGACATCTCATTGTGGTTTTGGTTTTTATTTCCCTAATGACTAATGATGTGGAGCATCAATTCATGTGCTTACTTGCCATTTGTATGTCTTCTTTGGAGAAATGTCTATCTAAATCCTTTGGCTACTTTTTAATTGGGTTATCTGCTTCACGTTTTTTAAATAAAATTTTATTGTAACACAGCTATACTCATTTGTATATTTAGTGTCTATGGCTGTTGTTGTACTACAATGGGAGAGTTGAATGGTTGCAGCAACACCATACAGCCCATGAAACTAAAATATTTGCTATCTGGCCCTTTATGGAAATAAGTCCCATCTCCCCTGCCCCCATCTCAGGAATGTGTGTGACAGTGCATAGAAGGTAAGGAGAGAGCTGCCCTTTTACCTCTTGCCAGTGAAAGAGGTTTAATGGGAATACTTGGAACTGCTTTCCCAGAATTCACTAGGACACGGGGTATGAGAGTGCTTCCTGATGTGCAGATGTGGGGTGAACTAATTCTCACTCAAGATGAGTCACCTACATGGGGTAGGTTGACTTCAACAGGAAGAGGGTAGAAAATAGCACCAGATTCCCAGAGGCTGAGGAAGGAGGCACCATCCTGGAACAGAGCTGCAACTACTAGGGTCAGACACTGTGGGAGAGAGTAAACAGGGCACCCCCAATAGTCAATCATCACTCTTTCCAAAGAGAATCAACTTCAATCACCTCCCTAGCCCAGAAGGTGAGAAATCACTTACCTAGCCTTGTACAAACTCTCCCACCCAGTTCTCCTCGCCCATCCCCTCCGTCCACTCAGATAGGATGCAAATTACCACCAACTAGAACTGTGGTGTTGGAGAAGACTCTTGAGAGTCCCTTGGACTGCAAGGAGTTCCAACCAGTCCATTCTGAAGGAGATCACCCCTGGGATTTCTTTGGAAGGAATGATGCTAAAGCTGAAACTCCGGTACTTTGGCCATCTCATGCGAAGAGTTGACTCATTGGAAAAGACTCTGATGCTGGGAGGGATTGGGGGCAGGAGGAGAAGAGGACGACAGAGGATGAGATGACTGGATGGCATTACTGACTCGATGGACGTGAGTCTGAGTGAACTCCGGGAGTTGGTGATGGACAGGGAGGCCTGGCATGCTGCGATTCAGGGGGTCGCAAAGAGTCAGACACGACTGAGCGACTAAACTGAACTGAATAGATGGTAAACTCAGCTGGTAAAGGATCCGCCTGCAATGCAGGAGACCCTGGTTCAATCCCTGGGTTGGGAAGTTCCCCTGAAGAGGGGAAAGGCTACCCACTCCAGTATTCTGGCCTAGAGAATTCCACGGACTGTATAGTACATAGGGTTGCAAAGAGTCACACACAACTGAGTGACTTTACTTTCAGAGATGGTAAAGAATCCACCTGCGGTGCAGAATATCCAGGTTTGATCCCTGGGTCAGAAAGATTCCCTGGAGAAGGGAATGACAACCCATTCCAGCATTCTTGTCTGGAGAATTCCATGGACATAGGAGCCTGGCAGGCTAGATTCTACCAGGGAATGCAAAGAGACACCACTGAGAGATTAACACAAGCACTAGAGCTGGGAACAAAGTGAGTAGAGTGGAAATCCCACCCTCTCCTCACCCACTTCATGTATTCAGGTAGCAGCTGGCCCCAGTGCAGGGACCATTACTTGCATTTGGAGATATTACTACATGATTCTGGACAAATTTTCTGAACTGAGGTAGTATTTGTGACTTGAAGGGATTCCAGGTTTCTCTGTTACCTTAGTGAAAGGTGAAAGTCACTCAATTGTGTCTGACTCTTTGCGAACCCATGGACTGTCCACGGAATTCTCCAGACCAGAATACTGGAGTGGGTAGCCTTTCCTTCTCCAGGGGATCTTCCAAACCCAGGGATCAAACCCAAGTCTCTCACATTGCAGGCAGATTCTTTACTAGCTGAGCCACAAGGGAGGCCCAAGAACACTGGAGTTCTCCAGGGAATTCCTTCTCCAGGGGATCTTCCTGACCCAGGAATTGAACCGGGGTCTCCCGCATTACCTTAGACTGAACTTCAAAATCTAGAACTTGCCTGAGTTTCTTTTGAGGGCAGGAACTGACTACTCACATTGAGTAAAGACTAAGTAATGCAGTGGGAAAAGAAAGCAGTAAAGTTATCTTTTGACTATATCAGAAGTTATGTTTGTTCAACATACTTGTCACACACATATGTGAGACTTTCACTTGAGATGACATACAAATGTTTGCCAAATAGGCTAAAGACCACTTGGTACTTAACTTTTGTTTCATGTAGGAAGTCCATGGCTCAGTTGGTATTCTAACTGTATATAACCTCTCTCCATATTTTGATGATCATGCAACAGGGCACATACTGTTTTGTTAGATGAAATGCCACCACTTTCAGGAAGTCTTCCTTGAACACCTCTCAACCCTTACTCTGTTTCATGTCAGGTCAGTTTCTCTTCATATTATTGAAGTACCCAGGATCTCCTCTTATCAGAGTTCCCACATTTTGCAACGTAGTCTATTTTCTTGTCTGTCTTTGCTGCCAGTCACAGAATCCTCTGAGGGAAGAGAGCACATCTTCTTTATTGATATATCAGAGCATAGTGCTGACAAAGAGTAAATGCATTCAATCAATGTTGTTTAAAACAAATATTGCCTAACAAGGGCTTTCCTGATTGCTCAGACAGTAAAGAATTTGCCCACAATGAGGAAGACCTGGGTTCAATCCCTGCGTCAGGAAGATCCCCTGGAGAAGAGAATAGCAACCCACTCCAGGATTCTTGCCTGGAGAATTACATGGACAGAGGAGCCTGGCAAGCTACAGTCCATGGGGTCATAAAGAGTTAGACATGATTGAGTGACTAACACATACAAACACATTGTTTAATAAATTCATTTATGTCAAATGGGGTATGATTAGCTACAGCCACTGGCTTACCCCCACAAACGTCCCTTAACCATAATGCAGCCCAAGGAGGAAAGAGTGAGGAAATGGGGACCAAGTAGCAAAAATCCACTCCTTTTCCTAGTAAGTCAGAAAGCAGCTCATTAGAATCCTCTTAATAGTGAATCGACAGATGATGGATCAGCATACTTCAAATTCCATTGAAAGTCACTCAAAAGCCTTTTCCTCCTTTAGTTGCTTCTGTATTTCTGATGTGAAGTTGGATGACGCAACTTCTCTCTGTGCCTTTGAGCAGCTTTAATTGATGTGGATCACTGACCAATTGATGTGGATGCAGCAATCAGTATCAACTGGAAGGCAGCTGAAGTAAGAGGATCAGCCATCCTGCAGTCTTGTTTGCCAACCCTATATAGCTAGAGCCTGGACAATTGATCTTTGCTGCTTTAAATGATCAAACTGCAACCTATTCAAGATGCATATGGTTTCAAAGGCTCCCAAATGCTGATGTTGGACACTGCTAAAAGGGGAATAATGAACCTAGCACCATTAAAGTTGGAGTCAATTAGCAGAGTCAGGAGACTGACAATGTGTGTTTCTAAGTATAATTTGCATCCTTTGTATCTATAATAAAACCTTAGTGATTTTCCTGTAGCCTGATCATTCCCTGAGGAGTCACATTTGCAGTTTGGTGGAGTAGTGTGGGGTGACATGAGCAATACCATGAAGTTACTGCCCCTACAGGTTTAATGCCATCCCTAAACTTTTACCAGTCAAGCTTCCAAGCTAAGGACTGCTTTTTCTGAGCCAGCTTTCCCAGGGTGTATTAGAGACATACTATTGCTATAGGAAGTAGATGTATTATTTGAGCACAAAAAGTTCACATGGCCAAATAAATGTGAGAAACTCTCTACTAGATAAGGAAGTCACTTGGCTTCAGAACTTTTCCAAGTCAATATGTACTGCATACATTCATGCTAAATCACATTGGTCGTGTCTGACTATGTGAGACCCTACAGACTGTAGCCTGACAGGCTCCTCTGTCCATGGGATTCTCCAGGCAAGAATAATGGAATGGGTTTCCATGCCCTCCTCTGGGGGATTTTGCTGACCCAGAGATCGAACCAGCATCTCTTATAGCTCCTGCATCAGCATGGAGGTTCTTTACCACTAGCACCACTTGGAGAGACCTAATGTGTATTATGTACTATTAATTTTGTCTGTGTGTGTGTGTGTGTGTGTGTGTGTGTGTGTGTGTAGGAAAAACCATAGCCTTGACTAGACGGACCTTAGTCGGCAAAGTAATGTCTCTGCTTTTGAAAACCAAGAATTTCCAAGGGAGGAATGGTAACCAAACATTTCACCAATGACCTTTGGACATAAAGCTACTAATGGATTATATTCTGAGAACCTCCTTTGGAAAATGCTGTCTTGGGGACACTCCAGGGACAGTTTCACATTGTGTCCCCAAATTCTTACAGGGAAGGAGTTTGAAAGGTGCTTTGACTCCCATATTTTTCAACTTTCAGTTTTCTTAAATGAACTTTTAGTTTTGAAATGGTTTTAGATTTTCAATAAATTACAAAGGTATTATAGAGATCTCCTAGAGCCCACAACCAGTGTCTCCTATTGGTAACATCATACATGAACTATGACACATTTGTCACCATGAAGAAACCACATGGTTTTACTACTATTAAGTCCACAGATTTTTTTTTTTATTTCATTCAGTTCAGTTCAGTCGCTCAGTCATGTCCGACTCTTTGCGACCTCATGAACCACAGCATGCCAGGCCTCCCTGTCCATCACCAACTTCCAGAGTTCACTCAAACTCACGTCCATCGAGTCGGTGATGCCATCCAGCAATCTCATCCTCTGTCGTCCCCTTCTCCTCCTGCCCCCAATCCCTCCCAGAATCAGAGTTTTTTCCAAGGAGTCAACTCTTCACATGAGATGGCCAAAGTACTGGAGTTTCAGCTTTAGCATCATTCCTTCCAAAGAATACCCAGGACTGATCTCCTTCAGAATGGACTAGTTGGATCTCCTTACAGTCCAAGGGACTCTCAAGAGTCTTCTCCAACATCACAGTTCAAAAGCATCAGTTCTTCGGTGCTCAGCTTTCTTCACAGTCCAACTCTCACATCCATACTGGAAAAACCATAGCCTTGACTAGATGGACCTTTGTTGGCAAAGTAGTATTTTTCTCTAATGTCCTTTTTCTACCTCCTATCTAGGATGCCATTTAGTCTTTATGTCTCTTTCGTCTGTCTGTGATAATTTCTCAGACTGTCCTTCTTTTTGATGACCTTGATAGTTTGGAGGAAGGTGCTTTTTAATAGCAAAAGAGCACAGGGAAGTATAATGAAACCAAAAATCTTCTGGAGAGAAAGGAGTTGAAAAAAGTTTGAAAGGGCAGAAAAATGCAAGAAAATAAAAAGGAAACAGTTTATTGACTGTTCAGTTTTACAAGATAAACCTTGACTATATACTAATTTTGTGGAATGTACATATGGAAAAGAATGCAAATCACAGTTTTAAAATTTATATCATTCAAATATATCAAATTGTATCATTTTCTCCTAAACTACTGCCTGGCGTAGTTCAAAAGGAAAAAAGGCAAATATCAAGCCAAAAGATAAAACTAAATAAAATTTAGGAGTAAGAAAGACAAAAGTGACAGATGATCAGCAGGAAGGAGTTTGAAGGTTACAAGTGCTAAAAGATTGTTCATCAGTATAACAGCCCTTTGACTTTAGTTGGTATCTGTTGAGACACTATCTTTTGTTCTCTTCCTCTTTCTTCTCATAAAGGACAGTTTTGAAGGTAGGAAACATGATGTCTCTTGGAAGGCTTATCTCTCTGTATCCTGCACTTATGGCTCTTAGTGACAATTTTTTTTTCCTTCCCTAAACCAAGAAATTACATTTTCTCTTAAACTTGCCATACTGAAGGAAACCCATATGTAAGACTAGAGAGGTGGTAATCTGTTGGGTCCAGCATAATCAATGGTCACAGAAGCCATGGTGAGCATGAACAAAGAGACCACGACATGACCTGAGCCAGTGGCCAGGGTAGAATTTCTTAGGGCATGCAGTGGAATGAGATCTGGTATGGATCATGGTTTTTTTTTTTTCTTTTTTTTATGAGCAAGTCTTGAAAGACATACACATCATTTCTATACAAACGTGACCAGCCTGAACTTAGTCAAATCCACACATCTAGCTGTAAGAGAAGTTGGAAAATGTAGTCTCTAGTTGAGTGGCCGTATGCTTGATTAATATTGTATTACCATCGCAGAAAGCAAAAACAGATACTGTGAAACAGCTTTGTACATAGCAAAACAGTGTGTCCATTCTGCTTTCCCCCTTTGTAGTTAACAGAAGCCCAAAATTGTTTAAGGGTACAATGTGACTAGCTGATGCTTGCTTTGCAGCCTCCATTGCAGTTAGGAGATGCCATATAGCACAGTTTTGGTCAATGAGAACAGAAACAGAAGCTATCTGAAAGTTTAAGTAAAGCTTTTACTTCATTGATAAAGGAGGGTAGGCACAGATGTGCTGCCTTTCCTAATTCTTGCCTGGAATAAAGATATGAGAGTTGGAACTGCTACTATTATGTTCAAAGGAAAGGACAAAATAATGGCAGAATAATACACCCTGACATTAAAGGCCTGCTAGACCCAGCAGCAGCAGACCCATACTGACAGTTACTACCCTTGGCCTTGTGGCATGTAAGAGAATGTTCCCACTCCCTTTTCAAGCTTTAGCTAGTTAGAATTTCTGTTTCTTGTAGCTTATTACATTATGATACTGAGGATAAGTGGCCAGAACCAAGGAAATCCTGAAAGCAAATAAGCAGACGACTCAGCTGAGAAAGGATCACGTAAGATTTGCCTGATACAGAGTGATATCATGCACAGAGAGGGTAAATTCAAAGAACAAAAAAGAAGAAACAAAAATAGGCTAACATATCCATTAGCAGATGTAAATACCCTATCCGAGAATTTATAGATAGGGTAGTAAAGACCCTAAATATGATTATGGGGTGTTAAGAAAATGCAGACAGAATGTGTAAATTCCTCATAACATATATATGAGAGTAAAGAATAGAAGTAAACAGCAATCTTATATATAAAGGGACTGAAACAGAGCCACATATATGACTAGAAAACTACTAATATAACTTCTAAATGAGAAGTTGATGAAAAATGAATATAATTGCAAAAATCATGAACCACAAAGTGAAACTTCCATTAAATACCTGCAGTTAGCAGAAATGCTTATGATAATAATCTAGGAAAATAAGTTTAATATTTATCCTTGGTATTCTAAGTTATTTTTATAAATAACATCTTTGCTTCTAAACTCACATTTTAAAACACCATATTCAGGTAACATCTGTCATAGGTCTGAACTGTAGTTTAGTGGCTATAAACCTGGATTTAGGCATTAGAATTTCTGAGTTTGACTCCTGGCTTGATCATTTACTCTTTGTAGTTAGTGAGTAAACTACTACCCTTTCTGTGCTTCAACATAATTATCTGAAGAATTATGATGACAGTAGTAATCAACCTCAGGCTTCCCTGGTGACTCAGGGGTAAAGAATCCACTTGCAACGCAGGAGACACAGGAGACGCAGGTTCAATCCCTGGGTCAAGAAGATCCCCTGGAGGGGGTATGACAACCCACTCCAATATTCTTGCCTGGAGAATACAATGGACAGAGTAGCCTGGTGGGCTATAGTCCATAACGTCACAAAGAGTCAGACACAACTAAAGCAACTGAGCATGCACACATTATTAGCTGTGTGATCTTGGATAAGTTATTTCACTTCTTTGAATCTTATTTTATTTATGATCTATAACATGGAAACAAAAATAATATGCACATACTTCATAGGACTATTCAATCATTAAAAGAAATATCGTTCTGTTGAAATGCTCTATCTGGTCAGGAAGACTGTCAAAATGTATACCATGAATTCAAAAAGAATTATTGCAGCTGTGTCATAAGAATGGCAGAATGCCTCAGTAGTCATGACTCTGAGAAGGCTCCCTCAGCAACTCAGCAGTCTTTCAGAAGCCACAGCAGAGTGGCAGAGGACACAGACAAACTCTCTTGGAGACCACAAACTGCCCTCCTTCTCTGAAATGCAGGTTCAGCCATGATCTTCCTTCCCTCCAGGGGTAAAATTCTGAGGGAAGCAAACATATCTGTAAGTGGCCTTTCTAGTATTTGATTTAAAAATCTCTTATTATATTTTCATTACACATTATACACAGAGTCAAGTAGAGAAACAACTCACCCACTTCATCTAATCTTCCTCTGCCAATCTCCTTTTTCCTCATCTTAACTTCCTTTGCTGTCCCTAACCCATGTGGCCTCCTCCCAGTAACCCTGGTCTGATAGACCTGTAAAGCATCAGATTAGTATGTAGAATTTCTGGGTTCTGGACTTGGCTTTGCTATATCCAACCAACATGTATCTGAACAAGTCATTGTACTGTCTGGAATTTTAGTTTTCTTATCTTCCAAGTTGTGATATTTGATTTTTGTGCCTGTTCTTGGCACAGAGTTCTAAACCTCTGCAACTTCTTCAGTGCTAAGAGTGAGAAAAGCGTTTTTGATATTCGTCATAAGTCCCTTTCACTATACCTGAGGTGAGGTGAGGTGAAGTCGCTCAGTCGTGTCTGACTCTTTGCGACCCCGTAGACTGTAACCTACTAGGCTTCTCCGTCCGTGGGATTCTCCAGGCAAGAATACTGGAGTGGATTGCCATTTCCTTCTCCAGGGGATCTTCCCGACCCAGGGATCGAACCTGGGTCTTGGCAGACACTTTTACCTCTGAGCCACCAGGGAAGCCCTCACTATACCTGAGTTTATGTTAATTAAGTGACACTTGGAGAGTGGAGACTGGTTGCCAGAGAAAACAACCACTGAAAAGAGTTAAAACTTTCAGTCCCACCACCAGACCTCTGGGGAGGAGAGACAAGCTGAAATTGACATTGTTCACCAATGGCCATCAACCACATCCGGGTAATAAAGCCTCCATTAAAAGGTCAGTTTTCATTCCAATCCCAAAGAAAGGCCATGCCAAAGAATGCTCAAACTACTGCACAATTGCACTCATCTCACATGCTAGTAAAGTAATGCTCAAAATTCTCCAAGCTAGGCTTCAGCAATATGTGAACCGGGAACTTCCTGATGTTCAAGCTGGTTTTAGAAAAGGCAGAGGAACCAGAGAACAAATTGCCAACATTCGCTGGATCATGGAAAAAGCAAGAGAGTTCAGAAAAACATCTATTTCTGGTTTATTGACTATGCCAAAGCCTTTGACTGTGTGGATCACAAGAAACTGTGGAAAATTCTGAAAGAGATGGGAATACCAGACCACCTAACCTGCCTCTTGAGAAATCTGTATGCAGGTCAGGAAGCAACAGTTAGAACTGGACATGGAACAACTGACTGGTTCCAAATAGGAAAAGGAGTACGTCAAGGCTGTATATTGCCACCCTGCTTATTTAACTTATATGCAGAGTACATCATGAGAAACGCTGGGCTGGAAGAAACACAAGCTGGAATCAAGATTGCCCAGAGAAATCTCAATAACTTCAGATATGCAGATGACACCACCCTTATGGCAGAAAGTGTAGAGGAACTAAAAAGCCTCTTGATGAAAGTGAAAGAGGAGAGTGAAAAAGTTGGCTTAAAGCTCAACATTCAGAAAACGAAGATCATGGCATCTATGTCACCCTGCTTATTTAACTTATATGCAGAGTACATCATGAGAAACGCTGGACTGGAAGAAGCACAAGCTGGAATCAAGATTGCTGGGAGAAATATCAATAACCTGAGATATGCAGATGACACCACCCTTATGGCAGAAAGTGAAGAGGAACTAAAAAGCCTCTTGATGAAAGTGAAAGAGGAGAGTGAAAAAGTTGACTTAAAGCTCAACATTCCGAAAACGAAGATCCTGGCATCTGGTCCCATCACTTCATGGGAAATAGATGGAGAAACAGTGGAAACAGTGTCAGACTTTATTTTTGGGGGCTCCAAAATCACTGCAGATGGTGATTGCAGCCATGAAATTAGAAGACGCTTACTCCTTGGAAGAAAAGTTATGTCCAACCTAGATAGTATATTCAAAAGCAGAGACATTACTCTGCCGACTAAGGTCCGTCTAGTCAAGGCTATGGTTTTTCCTGTGGTCATGTATAGATGTAAGAGTTGGACTGTGAAGAAGGCTGAGCGCCGAAGAATTGATGCTTTTGAAGTGTGGTGTTGGAGAAGACTCTTGAGAGTCCCTTGGACTGCAAGGAGATCCAGCCAATCCATTCTGAAGGAGATCAGCCCTGGGATTTCTTTGGAAGGAATGATGCTAAAGCTGAAACTCCAGTACTTTGGCCACCTCATGGGAAGAGTTGACTCATTGGAAAAGACTCTGATGCTGGGAAGGATTGGGGGCGGGAGGAGAAGGGGACGACGGTGGATGAGATGGCTGGATGGCATCACGGGCTCGATGGACGTGAGTCTGAGTGAACTCCGAGAGATGGTGATGGACAGGGAGGCCTGGCGTGCTGCGATTCATGGGGTCGCAAAGAGTCGGTCACGACTGAGCGACTGAATTGAACTGAACTGGGCAATTTTTGCTGCCTTTAATTGTCTGTTTTATGAATACACAATCCCTTCATAATTGTGTCAATGACCAAGTATAGTGCAACTTTATCTTTAAATTTTGGTTGTTGCTTCAAATAAAGCATAAATGTATTCATTCGCCAAGAAAGGATTATATATTGCTAATAAAACTTGCATTTTTATTTCAATTTATATCTCTATTTCCATTCTTTTTTTTTTCATACAAAATTTTAATTCTCATGCTGGATTGTAGTCTAGTATGTTAAATGAAATTTTATGGTGTAGTACAAACTGTGTAAATACATAGCTGAAATGGCAAATGGGATGAATAGATGGACACTCTGTAAATAATCCCCCAAAACTGACAGCAAATACTGTAACATAACGTATTCTTCAACCCGATGGGCATTTAATTTTTTTTGACATAAATGAAATGATACATGATTGTTTCATTATCATTAACATATTAAAAAGTAATAAGATCGAGAACATATTGTTGTAGTAATACTTGCTGCAATTAAAAAAGGTCTACAGGTGCCATGCTCGGTATTTTTCATGCTACATCATTTATCCTTAAAGCATTACAAAAATTCAGATACTGTTATCTCAATTTTTTAGTTGAAAAAATTCAAGCACAAAATGCTTGAGCAATTTGACTAAAATCATGTAGGGAAACAGCCTGAAATCCAAACTGAACAGAATTGACCTGGCTTCTTGAGTGAAAACTCTTAGCTATTTTATGATGGAAGAAATCGTATTTAATTTGAGCTAATAAAACACAACAGGTTGGATTGTTTATAATTCTCAGTGTGCAAGCCTACTTACTCACCTCTTTGGGAAAAGAGTATGAGACACACACAAAAATACCTGCAGTACTTATACATCAACAGTAGCCCCCACAATAGTCTAATTTCTTCTATCATTTTCACCTCATATTACATGCTGTTTGAAAGTGATACAATAAGGGTTCTGTCCTTGGGCACCTGCCATCTCTGGAGCTGCCTTTTAACAAACTTAGTGTCTGTTTTCAGATTGCCTTTGGCTTCAGACCCTAGAACTGTTTACATCTTTCCTAAGTCAATGATCTCTCTTAGTTTGAGAATTCTTGCTCTTCACATACTTTATTTTAACATAGTAAAGCCTTTAGTTACTCACCAGCTCTGCTAGAATTAATAAACCACAATTGAATGTTGTTGCTTTAGAAACATTAGGGTAGCTGTTTGAAGTGAAGTGAAGTCGCTCAGTCGTGTCCGACTCTTTGCGACCCCATGGACTGTAGCCTACCAGGCTCCTCCGTCCATGGGATTCTCCAGGCAAGAGTAACAGCACAAAAATTGGGGCTACGATCTAAACCTCCTTTAGTCCAATTCTCCAGGGTGAAGTTTAGGAATTTTTCACAAGCACTCTTTGTGAGTCTGTTGTGGAGACAGGTTTGGGGAATTACTGCAGAAAGCTTCCCAGCTCAGAGTGCCTAAAAAGTTAACTCTCGAACCCAGGGCATGTTCCTCCCTAGTCTGACATACTTTTGAATTATAAACCCCACTTAGCATTACCATGCTTCATCCCAGGGAAACTGCTGTTCCTCTCAGGATCGACATTTGTCATGATATAATCTTTTGGAAGATGACCTCAGTAGTGAGTAGTGTGAGTAGATGCTGAAAAGGGGGTAGTTAGCTTTCCTGTCCATCTTTGGGCTCTTTCTCCTTAAGGTAATTTAGCTTTTTGTCAATACTTGAAAAATCAGAAAAAATATTGGCAGGAAAGTCAGAAACATTATTGGCAATCACTATGTCAAACACTTGCACTTGCTAGGGGAGTGATTCATGAAACTCACATATGCAAAAGGTAATGCTAAGAAGCATTTCAAAGTCTTAGTTTCAGTTCTGAAATGGTATAAAACTCTCCATTCTCTTGTGTGAGGTATGACAAATGCTACTTAGAATGAAAAATAAGCTTTAAAAATAGGACTCAGAAGGGAAAAACCTTACCTTGAATGTGCCTGTGTATAAGTGCCAGGGTCTTTGTACTGAGTGATGGACAGTTATGATATAATCTTTCCTAGATACTTAAATTATAATAAGAAAATTATTGTATAGAAATTTCACTTTTTGCATTACTTACAAAATAATAATTAACATTTATAGAACAGCTTTTATGGTCTAAGAACTGTGCTAGAACTCTTAGTTACACATCTGATTTTACTAAAAATTTTTTGGTAAATATCAGGTGCTAATATCTGTTAGACTCTGGAGCAATATAAATATAAATAATACAGGCTATTTTTCTCTCCAACTTTATTTCCAGCATAGTTTTTCTGTTCTGGAAACATAAATGATGTTCTTTTTCCCTGGCCATGTATTGTTTAATTAATATAACCATGACTCCTTTGTCTACCAAGGGCCATGCTAACAGCTCTACAGCCCTGTTCTAACTAATTTGGAAAGAGATAAGAGTGAAAATATTGGGAAAGGCAGAATTTTTAGTTTTAACTCCTTCTTTCATCAATGGGTTACTTTGATTTAACCTTGCATAGCTGCTGCCAGAGATAAAAGAAAGAGAACAGAGCCAAAAACAAGAAATATATCTAGTGTTTGTTGTCATTTACCAAAGCCAACGAATGCATTATCTTACATAATTTAATCAAGCTAGAAAGAACCATTGCTTTTGTTGTTTAGTCGCTAAGTCATGTTCCTCTGTTTGCAAAATGGACTCTGGCTTACCAGGCTCCTCTGTCTACAGGATTTCCCAGGCAAGAATACTGAAGTGGGTTGCAATTTCCTTCTCCAGGGGATCTTCCTGACCCAGGGATCAAACCTGTGTCTCTTGCTTTGGCAGGTGGATTCTTTACACTCAGCCACCAGAGAAGCCAAATGTGGATTAGCTAACTTATTTTTTTAACTTTTCATTTTCTTTTAAAAAATTATTTTATAGATAGGAATTTGATATTCTGGGATTCAGAAGGTTTGCTTATAGCATTCAGGCTTTTTGTTCCCAGTTGGTTAATCTTATCATTATTCATCACTCTAGCTGTTTGATGTACATGAAAGTCTCTAAAAAGTCTCAGAAAAAAATATAAGAAAGTCAGAGGGATATTCTATTATGTACAGAACACACTTTTAACGTCTTTAGGTTATGATGTGTATATATGAAGTATATTGTGAACCAAATTTTCACCTTAATACGAAAACTCTTAGCAAAAAATATGCATCTTCATTTTTATATGAATTTGCTATTTGTTATGCATTTTTTAAAAAACAGGATGGTCAATATACATTTTGACAACATATTAAAAAAACAGTGTCACTTTGCCAACAGAGTCCGTATGGTTTTTCAAGTAGTCATATATGGAGGTGAAAGTTGGACCATAAAGAAGGCTGAGTGACAAAGAATTGATATTTTCAAATTGTGGTGCTGGAGAAGACTCTTGAGAGTCCTATGGATTGCAAGTGAAGAACCTAGGCCACCCCATTTTGTTTAAAAAAAGACTCCATTTTAGAGTTCTGAGGAAAAAGTCTTTGGAAATCCCCTGACCTCACCCCACCACCTGCAAGCCAATCAGATCCCAGATCAGGATGTCCTGAATTTATGTTCAGGACTTATGACTTGCCCAGGAAATTCGAAGTAAGCCCGGGAAATGGGAACCAATCAGAACCCAACACCTAACCCTTCCACAGAAGGTAACTTTTTTCGCGCGAGAATACCCTATATAAGCAATGAAACCCAGAGTTCGTGGCTCCTCTCCTTAGCTGCTGTGTCGGTAACGGTGGGAGCCCCAGCTCGAGCTTGGTAATAAAAACTCTCTTGCTTTTGCATCGGATGCTGGCTCCCTGGTGGTCATTGGGAGATTTCGCGACTTGGGCATAACACAAGGAGATCAAACCAGGCATTCTAAAGGAAATCAACCCTGTATATTCATTGGAAGAACTGATATTGAACTGGAAACTCCAATACTTTGGTCATATGACAGGAAGAGCCAACTCATTGGAAAAGACCCTGATGCTGGGAAAAATTGAAGGCAAAAGGAGAAGAGGGTGGCAGAGGATGAGATGGTTAGATAGTATCACCAACTCAATGGTCATGAATTTGAGCAAACTCTGGGAGACAGTGTAGGACAGGGGAGCCTGGCGTGCTGCGGTCCATGAGATCACAAAGAGTTGGACATGTCTTAGAGACTGCAACAGCAACAATGCATGTTTTTTGTTTTTTTTTTTTTAAACAGAATTGGTCAATATACATTTGTAATTCCTTTCTTTCAAACTAGATCTCTCTGTTGTCTGGTCTTATAAAAACATCAGTATTAATGTTTATAAATATCTCACACAAGTAGCACCTCAGAATTTACCTAATTCCTCTATTATTAGGCTTTTAATTTGTTGCTGCTGCTGCTGCTAAGTTGCTTTAGTCGCGTCCGACTCTGTGCGACCCCACGGACGGTAGCCCACCAGGCTTCCCCGTCCCTGGGATTCTCCAGGCAAGAACACTGGAGTGGGTTGCCATTTCCTTCTCCAAAGTAACACCTCAGAATTTACCTAATTCCTCTATTATTGGGCTTTTAATTTACTATTATTCATAAAAACTTGATAAATACTTGAATGTATATGTGTTTTCACAAATTTTGGAATATTTTCTTGCCATTTATTATGAAAAATAGGAGCACTGACTGAAAGCTGTGAATAATTGGAGTTGTTGATAGATACCAGTATTTCCAAGTTACTTTCTAATGTTAGTTACAGCAATCACCAGGCAAAACACAAATTCTAATTAAATACACATCTAAATCAATGAGATGCTATAGAAGGTCCAGAAATAGACCCAAAAAACATACCAGAGATTGGTTCACCAAAAAAAGGTGGGACAGATTTATTTAGTAAGTGATGAGGGATAACTGGCAACTATCAAAATAATTCTTTTTCTAGTAACTATCAAAAAAATTGTCTTTCTACTTTTGAACATTGTGGTAAATTCAATTTCAGATAGTTCAAATGTTTAAAAATGAGACATGAAACAAATATAGCATAACGAAGATATGATAGAAACAGTTAAAATCACCTATCATGAAATGGAAAGGCAGTTTTAAAGAATATTTCCCCCCCCAAAAAACCCTCATATGTGATTAATGAGAAAAATCCATAAATTCAAACTAAATTTTTAAAAAGATTTTTACATTCAAATAAACAAGCAGCACACACTGTGGAAGGAATGTGTATGTTTCCAATTCAGTTCTTAGAGAATTCATTTCCTTAAAGAATAGTTAGCAATTTTCATTAAATTTTTAAAAATCCATTTTTCATTCTTTAACACAGTATTTCTATATCTAGCAATCTAACCTAACAGAAATGCATTGATGAGATAACAGTAAATGATTGTTAATAATAATAAATGATTGGAATATACCTAAATGTCTATCAGAAGAGGACTTGTGAAATAAAATTATGATTGATATAGTGGAATTCCCTGCTACCATCAAACCTCTGCTCAAAAAATGTAGGAATATATGTGTGTGTATATATATATGCATAGGTTATCTCTAAAACAATAAATAACAGTGATATTTCTGAGGAGAATATCTAGATAATTAAGTCATGGGATAGAAGGGAGATTTACTTTTCTTGGTACACATTTTTTGAGTATTTGGATTATAGTTTCAAGCTGGTTTTAGAAAAGGCAGAGGAACCAGAGATCAAATTGCCAACATCTGCTGGATCATGGACAAAGCAAGAGAGTTCCAGAAAAACATCTACTTCTGCTTTATTGACTATGCCAAAGCCTTTGACTGTGTGGATCACAATAAACTGGAAAAATTTGAAAGAGATGGGAATACCAGACCACCTGGCCTGCCTCTTGAGAAATCTGTATGCAGGCCAGGAAGCAACAGTTAGAACTGGACATGGAACAACAGACTGGTTCCAAATAGGAAAAGGAATACGTCAAGGCTGTATACTGTCACCCTGCTTATTTAACTTATATGCAGAGTACATCATGAGAAATGCTGGACTGGAAGAAACACAAGCTGGAATCAAGATTGCCGGAAGAAATATCAATAACCTCAGATATGCAGATGACACCACCCTTGGGGCAGAAAGTGAAGAGGAACTAAAAAGCCTCCTGATGAAAGTGAAAGAGGAGAGTGAAAAAGTTGGCCTAAAGCTCAACATTCAGAAAATGAAGATCATGGCATCCGGTCCCATCACTTCATGGGAAACAGATGGGGAAGCAGTGGAAACAGTGTCAGACTCTATTTTTTGGGGCTCCAAAATCACTGCAGATGGTGACTGCAGCCATGAAATTAAAAGACGCTTACTCCTTGGAA